>JANHFL010006687.1:474148-489032 GCA_032468155.1 Oxyrhabdium leporinum | reverse complement strand
ACACACACACACACACATATATATATATATATATATGTGTGTGTGTGTGTGTGAAAGTGCTAATGCTATTATCAACTGCAGTGATTCACTTAACTGTGGCAAGAAACGTTGTAAAACGGAGCAAAACTCACTTAACAAATGTCTCACCTCACAACAGAAATTTCGGGCTTCATTGTGATTGTAAGTCAAGGATTACCGATAAAAGGGTTGGTGCTGGTACAAATGATTCAAAGCCCTCAGATAAAGACTGCTTCATGGATCCTTTGTCCCAGTGTAGAACATTTCTCCCACATGGTCTCAATACTTTCTTTGCTAACATTCAGAAAAGATTTGATGGGGACCTACACTTCTCAGCAAAATAGCATTCAGAGACTGGGCCTTCGATCTTGTGTTGAGAAAAACTGCCCCAAGACTTGCTGTGTTTCTTATTCTTATTGTTATCTTGCTGTGTTTCTTATTCTTATTGTTATCGTTCAATAGGAAAGTGAAAACACAGCTGAATCAAGCTGTCCAAGGCTGAATGGGGTTTTCTAATTCCTGGAATAAGTCTCCATCTGAGTTGTATCAGCTAAAGCGGGAAATTAGATGCTTAAACAAATCACACTCTCTCTATCTCATTTTTTCTCTATGGAGAGAAAACCCAAAAGACAGCAACTGAGGGTGCAATTGGAGCTATAATTATCTTTTTTCATCCTGAATATTAGAAAATTATTCTGTGATATATAAAGCTGTATTTTTAAAACAGCAGTATAGGTAGTCCTTGACTTAGGACCACAACAGAGCCCAAAATTTATGTTGACAGTTGTTAAATGAGTTTTCCTCCATTTTACAACCTTTCTTGCCACAGTTAAGTGAATCACTGCAGTTGTTAAATTAGTAACTTGGTCATTAGATAATCTGGCTTTCCCATTGATTTTGCTTGTCAGAAAGTTGCAAAAAGTGATCACATGATCCTGGGGCATGCCAGTTGCCAAGCAACCAAATTTTGATCACCTGGCCATGGGAATGCTCCAAGGATCGCAAGTGTGAAAACTGTCATAAGTCACTTTTTTCAGTGCCATTCTAACTGCCGTGGGATGGGGTGAGCTCCCGTGACTTGCATCAGCTCCTGCCAACCTAACAGTTTGAAAGCATGAGAATGCAAGTAGATAAATAAGTACCATTTTGGTGGGAAGGTAACAGCGTTCTGTGTGCCTTGGTGTATAGTTATGACCATAGAAGTGTCTTTGGACAATGCTGGCCTCCTCGGCTAAGAAATGCAGATGAGCACTGCCCCAAGACCAGGGCATGGAGAGGAGAAACCTTTACCTTTACAATAAACACAAGCCCTATTCATATGTAAATCCATGGATGGACCTATGTATGGATTGGCACAAATTGTTCCATAATTTATTTTATTCATTACATTAGACAGCAATATTATACCGCTCTCTAAGGAAAGCTTTGTTGCTGAAAGCTTTCCTGTTTAACATTATATTTGCCATCAGCATTTATATGGATTTTAATCTTCAGGACAGGGAACCCTAGCCACCAATTGGCGGGGGAGGGGGGGGAGACTTTCAGGCTGAAGGCTACAAGCAAGCTAGAAGTGTAAAGAAACTGCAGACTACCTTACTATGAGTAAAATAAAAGGAAGGTGGCAGGCCAAGCCTAAAGAGCACACAAATCCAATTGAGTCAAATTCTTTATTTGCTTACACCTAGTGGAGAAAATCTTGCCAGACCTAAGCTATAGCCCTCTACTCCTGATAAGTATATCCAGAGAAATTATAGGGTGTGGCTATGTTGAATCTCTTGTCTCCTCTCCCATTCAACTCAGGACTCCACAATCTCTTAATTTAGGCTTCTCTCTGGAATGTGCTGCCTCTGCTCTGGGAGGTCCCCTCCCCCTTCTTTGCTTCTCCAGGTAAACATTCTACATTCTATCACAGGAGCCCATTATCAGGGATGGTTGCATAGTGAAAGTATATATGCATTTGAATTTATTCAGAGCAAATTTTATTATGTACCCAGTCACTACTTTTACAGAACACACTGGCAATTTGTAATTGATCACAGAAGCATCACAAATTCACGGAATGGACCCTTTTCCACTATATTGAAAAATTCTAATTAATTTCAATTAAACTGCTTTCACTGATTAAGCAATAGTTTTGAGCAAACTGATGAGCTGAGAAAAGATCAGAATTTTGTTTGCATATACTGGGCACTGAAAAGTAACTGTGGGCATGGTGCCCATTTCTCCACAAAGCCTTTTCATAATGATGTGTGAAGAGGTTTTCAATAGTGCTTTGTTTTCCTTATGTATAAATGTAGGACTGAATAAAATATTTGATTCAAACTGTGATATTTATTCATCCATCCATTAATTAAATGGCTGTCCATCACATAAAAAGCAACTCTGTTGTCCTGAACATATGATAATTGTTCTCCACCGTGCTAATTTTTTGACAATTTTGTTAAAATTAAAATATCATTTCATTTTGTTTATGTTACTACTTGGCATTAATAAATTATGAGTCTTAAATTGAGAATACAGAGCAAGCAAGGATTCCCCCCTACCAATTTGAGGGTGAGCAGTGGCTTGTGCTAAAGAACTAAAATCTACTTTTATTCATGACCCACAAGCAAGTAGCAGAGAAAAATAGAGAAATAAAGGTGTGTGAAATTGCTTAACACTTTAAAAGTCTTTTGTAAGATATATAGTCTTTTAGAATGACTGAATTCATGCAGATGCAAATTGCACTTGCTAAGGAAAGACAGACCTTTTTGGAGATGAATGGCATTGGGATCTTTGATTCAGAAAATGGGGGAATGAAAAACCTTAGTGATTTATTCACATGAAAAATATTCTTATAAACAAAGTGCTCCAGAAACTAAAAAAAATGTTGACAGTAAATAAAGATAGTCATCCGTCTATAGGGTCTATTTCATAAAAATAATTTATGATTTTTGAAGCTGCCATAGAGTGAGCAGGATAAATCTATGGCAAATTTTTATTGTATATTTGACATTATTTGCAAAGTCAGGGTACATATTGGAACCACATATTCTGTGAGGCTTTGTTTTCACACAGTATAGAAAACTAATTCTATTATGGTGAGATTTTGAACTTCTTCAATTTAGGATCAAATGCTGCTTTTATTTCAGCATGTGAGCAAGTGGAATCCTTGGAATTGACTGCAAAGAAAATATTGATTTTTTTTTCTAGATACACATAGTTCAGAACTTCTATTACAGGAGTGTCAAACTCAATTTCATCAGGGCTGTGGTTGACCTCGGGGGTGGGCATGGTTGACTGCATGGATGTAGCCAATTGGGTGGGCGTGGCTAGTTTGACGCCACTCCCCAAACTGCTGGCATGTTTCCTCTTCGCATTGGGTAGACCAGGACGGCCCCGGAGGCCAGATTCAACCACATAATGGGCTGGATCCGGCCCACGGCCTTTGTGTTTGAGACCCCTGTTGTATTAGGATTCTATGAACATCAGGTATATGTGCCAAGGCATCCAGACCATTATAGACTATATAATGGCTCCATCGTGCTGTAAGGATGACACAGTCTTTTAAAATTAGCTGAACATATTTTTGGGAAGATTCGAGGCATCAAATGGTACCCCTGCGAAGAAAGCTATGCCCCCATCCTGATGATAAAGTGCTTAGCTTTGATGTTACCTCTGTCTGAAGGATACTGCGGAAAGTTAACATTCGGAAAGCAGCAAGCACAGAGGATATCCCTGGGTGTGTTCTTACGGGGTGTGTAGATGAGTTGGCTTGTGTTCTTACAGATATTTTCAATCTTTTATTTCAGCAGGCAATGGTTTCATCTTGTTTTAAGACTGCCATAATTTTGCCAGACAGACAGAATAGTCTTAAGTTTCCATTGATTGTTCCCTGTTTTATTTTTTATTTTCAACAAAACCTGACAATTCTGGTCCCTATCTTTCCAATGACATCATTGTCATTGTCCTTTCTTACAAGTAATTGAACCCAGAATTACTGTTGGGAGTTGTGCTGGTCACTAAGGGGATCATCATGTGACATTATGTCTGACTTTTCAACCTTTTTTGATGCAATTGTTAAGTGAATGCAGCGGTCATAAAGGGAATTCCACAGTTACTAAGCGAAAGCTGCAGTTGCTAAGCAAAATCATTGTTCATAATGGAAGGTTTTTTTGCCAGAAACCTGGAAGTAAATGCCAGTTTCTGGTAATAATCACCATAATTCATGTTCATGTGAACATGGAATACTGCAAATGGTCGTAAATATCAATTGGTTGCTAAGTATTCAAAATATGATCATGTGATCATTGGGGAGTGGTGACCACTGAAATTTTGAATCCAGGTCACAGGAACCTTTTTTGGATCTGTTACAACTTCAGTCGCTAAGCAACCAGTTCAATGAAGGACTACCTCTATATTCCGATGATACTGTCTACTGGCTGGTGATTACATACTCCTAGCTGCAAAAAGTTTGATTAGTCATGATCCAGAAAAAAATTAAGATGGAATCCCACCCATTCGCCATCCAATTTCCCTTGTACATATTAAATCTGTAAAAAGCAGAGAAGGAAAGAAAAGTGATAAACTTCCTATAAAGAATGACTTTTCTTCTTTTGGGGAGGTGGGTAGATTAAGCAGGTAAAACATGTATGTACTAACTAACTAACTAACTTGCATGTATTCACACACAACAACAGAATCCTTTCCCAGTTTATCAACTCTCTATTTCACCAAACCTTTAGCTATAGAGAAACACTGATATTGCCCAATAATGACAGTTTTCAGTCACAGAATGGAAAAATAATGAAAACAAATTGGATTAGAGAATATATGCAAATTATGAAATATAAAAGAACATCTTCACAATATGGCATAATTATGTAGTGTGAAATGGCTTTTGCAGTCATATTCATATTGCTATATAAGACAGGCTCACATGTCTGCCAGAGTGAAGTCAAACACACCAGTATCACCTATAAGATCAAAGGATGTAATGCAGTTTTAATCACTAGAGGTCCCTATGACACAGTGTTAGAAAACAGTGCTTAAACAGCAGGAAAGAAACAAACAGATTTTAAACTGCTAGGTTCCCCAAAGAAAATCTATTACATAAGCCAGATACTGATGTATCCTTATATAAGAATAATAGTATTACGAGAAGGCATTCGACTCCCTGCCACATGGCTGAACAATTAAATGCCTAGAAACAACAGAAGTCAGCAGAAACACCAGAAGCTTTGTGTAAATATCAATGGCACTATGGAAGACACGACTGCTGACCAATGGTGATAGCCTTCAAGAGGCTGTAATAGCAAGAGGATTTTTTCAGTGTGACTCAATATCACCACTACAGTTTGTCACAAAATGAAATTCAATGGTGAAAAAATAAGGTTCTACATTTAGGCAAAAAAAAGAAAATGCACAGGTACAGTATATGTGGTGCCTTGCTCAATAGTGGTGACTGTGAGAGGGACCTTGGAGTCTTAGTGGACAATCACTTAAATATGAGCCAGCAGTGTGCTGCAACTGCCAAAAAAGTCAACACAGTTCTAGGCTGCATAAACAGAGGTATAGAATCAAGATCACGTGAAGTGTTAATACCACATTATAATGCCTTGGTAAGGCCACACTTGGAATACTGCATCCAATTTTGGTTGCCACAATGTAAAAAAGATGGTGAGACTATAGAAGGAGTGCAGAGAAGAGCAACAAAGATGATTAGGGGACTGGAGGCTAGAACATATAAAGAACGGTTGCTGGAACTGGATATGTCTAGTCTTACGAAAAGAAGGACTGGGGTGACATGATAGCAGTGTTCCAATATCTCAGAGGCTGCCACAAAGAAGAGGGAGTCAACCTATTTTCCAAAGCAGCTGAGGGTAAAACAAGAAGCAATGGGTGGAAACTAATCAAGGAGAGAAGCAACTTAGAACTAAGGAGAAATTTCCTGACAGTTTGAACAATTAATCAGTGGAACAACTTGCCTGCAGAAGTTGTAAATGCTCCAACACTGGGAGTTTTTTAAGAAGAGATTTGATAACCATTTGTCTGAAATGCTATAAGGTTTCTTGCCTAAGCAGGGGGTTGGACTAGAAGACCTGCAAGGTCCCTTCCAACTCTGTTGTTCTATCCTATCCTATCCTATCCTATTCTATTCTATTCTATAACAGAGGCTTATTATTGCACTTTAATGAATACTGTTAATAATGACGGGTGGTGACTCTCTAGGAATGCCAATGCAATGTCCATGCTCTTCATCCTATGGGTGAACTGTTTCCATTCATTGGCTAGAAAGCAAATTTTAGCAGGGTTTTCCAAAGTTTGGGGGAGAAAACAAAAGGAAAATTCTAAACTACCTGCATTTAGTTTGAGCTATTATACAAAATTACTTTGGTGATTTTGACACAGTGGCAGCTTCCATTCTAATTTTGCTTCAAATACGTCATTCTTTTTTCATAGTGTTAATTAGTTTCAAAACCCCAGAAGTTTTTTTTTCCAAGCCACGAAGTCTAATCTTTGCATTAAGAATATAATTTTCACAATACTCTTCAAACAACAATGAAGAAAAGTTGTCATTAATCCATAACAATAAATTACAGTCAGCAACATACGTGACTGCCAGTATTTATTACCAATTAAAATACAGAGCTGTTTTAGTAACACATTCAACCTGAAAATAGAAACATTATGACAGACTATATCAAGCAATGGCTTCAGACAACAGAATTATATTGCTGCAAAAAAAGGACATCTCCTTTTTGATGTTATTAATAATATTACTGCACTAGTAGGGGAATACTTCAGCATGGCATTATGGATTATATAGTATTTCTAAGCTGGTAACTCTTGTTTACTTTCTCTTGCAGACAGATTTGAAATAGTTTTATTATCCTATAAAAGTGTCTCAATCCTGACATGTTTGCCATACACACATATACATCAAGAATCACTTTCTCCCAATGTTTGCTTTCTTATGTTCTTCCCAGTAGTTTTCAAACGGAATTTAGAAAATAAATGGCAGATGAAGCTATAAATGATGACTATATAATCTATGCAGTATTTTTCCAATGCCAAATGATAAAAGATGTAGGTGCTTTAGGGTAGGTATTTAAAAAGGTGTTATTTTCATTTTCCTGTAGTCTCTCAAGCCCTTTGGAAGGGTGAATTCAAAGTCATGTTGGTTAAATAACTGACCTATGCAGATACCTAGTCAAGTCCAGAGTTTTGATTTTTTTAAAAATGTTTTTCAGCATAGGTTATTTTCTGTATGTGTTGAATTTACTGCAATAGTATGTTCCATGGTAGTGAACATTTCTGCAAAATTCCAGGCAGGGAGTCTTTCAGGAGAACAGGAAGGGCATTCATAAGGAATAACCCTGCCCTACCTGGTGATTTGATTCTGATTATTAAGAGCTGAAGTGAAAATAAGAGGGATTAATTCACTGCTCCCCTTTATTTGTTTGCTATTTAAATTTAGTTAGCTGCCCATCTCAAATGAGTGATTCTGGGCAGCTCAAAGCATTTAAAACTATTTAAAAACACACAAAGAGAGACGTTCCCTGAAGATGGGCTCTAGTACAAGTCTGAAAGCTCAGAAAACTAAACCTCTGGTCCTGGTGACTAACCCAGATTGGATCTTGCAGACCTATTTATGTTGCCTCTGTTGTGAAGAGCCATGTTTTCAAGTTCTTGGTTCTCCATAAAAAAATTGAGGGCAGCCCTCATATACTATGTGACTGATCACCTTGAATTTAGGAGAGATGGTCATAAATCCATCTTTCAATTTCTTGCCTAACTTTCTGCGAAGCTATCCACTAAAGTTCATAACTACCCAGAGGTGGAAGTTCAGATTTTCCTGGCCAGGGACAATGACATATGCTGTAATCTATTTCTCCTTTTGGTGATCCCTCTTGCCAGCTTCTCCAGCCATTTTCACGAATTTCTCCACAGATGCTTAGTGAAAAAAAAACACCAAATAAATAATATTTATATGCTATTATAATGCAAATGGCCTAATTCATCACCAGTTGCAATGCTAGTCATTTTAACAATACAAGATAGATGAAAAGGTACAGAAAAATAAAACCAATTAAGCTTCGGTTTCTTTGTAGATATTTATACTTATGAACATGAACAGAGTAGGGAGAAAGAAGGAAGACCATACTGGTGATGGATTGCTGATTTTAGTACTGAATTTGAGGGCTGGTGGTCAGAGAAGGAACAATTGCTGCCCACAAGGCATTTTTAAGTGCGTGCTGGCTTTTTCCTTCTTCATAAAAATAAACAAAAGGGGCCACAAAGGCAATACAAAGTCATGTTTGTAAATCAGAATATGGGAAGAAAATGCCTCCCCTAAGAATAGTTTGATGGTAGTTTTAGATGTTGTTTTGAGCTTTTTGTTGAGGAAAATGTTCACTGAGTGAGAGAAAATATAGTGAAATGGTTGTAGCTAGTCTCTCTCCCCTGCTTGCACTCTCTGGCTCAAAGGTACAAATCACCCTAACTTTTTCCCTTGCATAGCTTTGAGAATATTAAAATAGGCCTGTTGTCGCTTCAGCAGAATACAGTTGCTTTCAAGAAGAGCAGCTGAATATTAGTCTAAAGTCAGACTGATCAAAACAACTCCCCCCCCCCCTCCGGACTGGACCATTGACTGTTACTCAGCCAGATAGCTAAGAAGAAGTCTCCAAATTCTTGGATCTTGTTCCTTATCAAGCAGTTTGGTGCAACCAGCATTAAATATCAGTGATCCAAAGGTATAGATTGGAAGAAATATTGCCAAAGCTGTCAGAGTCTCATATGTTTCCACTAGTGTTTGGTGCACCTGCAATGCTTGATATCAATGCAGTCATAATGAAAACCTTTGACCAAAGCAAGGACACATGACTTCCTCTGAAATGTTACCATGCAAGTATCCTTCACAAGTGTAGTCATTTTATTTCTGCTTCTCTTCTATGTAGAGTCAAAAAAGACCAGCTTTGCCACATGGAAAGTTGCTACAAAAATAACAATTTAGAAAACTTCCATGTGAATTGAGAATAGACAATATGTAAGTGGACTTTCAAGTACTAGCAGCACTGACAGGTCTAGGCCACAGCCAACTCACCACAGGGCAACTTGCCACCTGGTATGTTTTTAAGTTTGACTGTCAAATCAAAAAAAGAAGCTGGAAGAAAACAACAGCAAACAATTTCTTTATTATTGCCAAGAAAACTATATGGACAACTCA
The DNA here is from genome assembly GCA_032468155.1 of Oxyrhabdium leporinum. NCBI lineage: Eukaryota > Metazoa > Chordata > Lepidosauria > Squamata > Cyclocoridae > Oxyrhabdium > Oxyrhabdium leporinum. Next base: position 479,803 of record JANHFL010006687.1, on the reverse strand, counting down.
GTGTATTTGGTTGTCAGACTTCCAAGGTACACCAAAGATGGAAACCAAAGACATTCAAAGTAACACTACTTTTATTATTAGACTATAGTAACAGAATCTTGGAGTTCTGAATGTATTCCCCTTTCCCCCCATTTCCTGTTTTCTCTCTTACTATCAGAACCAGAGAGGGTTATGGCTGAGATGCTTTCTTCTATTACGTTTCATCCCTGGATTCAGATTTCTTTCACCTGACCATTGTTTTAGTTGCAGCTCTTACTCCTGTTCCTCAGGGTTATTCCTTCTGTCTATTACATCAGCCTGAGAGAGCCTTCAGATGTTGGTTGTTTGTGTGTGTATTTGTGTGTCCATGTGTATATGTGTGTATGCATATGCATATGTGTGCGCGCGCATGTGCAAATTTAACCTCAGTAGATTCAAATGCAGCTTATTTCTGAATAAAATGCTTCCAAAACAAAATATACATTGGAGCAACCTCCCGCAGCGATGAATGGGCCTGCTGTAATAATCCATATCTAAGACGTCTACCTGAAGGTCTGCATTTGCAACTTAACTCAGAAACAATCCACCGGGATCTATGAGGCAACAAGACAGGTACTGATGTCCAGTTGATAAATGAGAATCCCATATTCGTAGATTTAATAAGAAAGCACTGAATGACAAAAGCCGGAAAGAAAGCCTCTGTTTCACAGACTGACTCTGTGTCATATGAGCTAACTACACATACCACAGCTGGTCCTCCATTCATCAGCATAGTATAGATACTAATGGTCTGGGACAGGTGTTCATGTAGAAAATCATTTCATCTTTCTTTCTAACTCCCTGCCATCCCCTTTTCAGGCCCCTGTGCTATTATTTAAGGGTAGTCAACCATCCTGAAGGTTAGGATATGCGCCAGCCACTATTCTGGATCCAAACTTTTTCATTGGTTCATCAAAATATAAAAGACAAAGACAAATTCAAAAAAGTAATAGAAAACTAAAACTAAGGAGGAGGGGGGAGGGAAAAGAAAAAGAAAAAAAGATGGAGTAGATGGAAAAGGAAAGAAAAAGGCATCAACTTCTGGGTCTCTTTAGCACAATAGAGGATAACATTACAACCATAACTTTTTACTTTTACACAACAGTATGTACTAGCCATTTCTATAACAATAAACCTATCTAATTTTCTTTCTTTTTTTTTTTGCATTGCAAGCACAAAATCCGGAAGCAATTTCAAAATAGAAACAAGGTTAGATATATTCTCTTCTTTGGATAAAAGAATCACTTTGACCATCTCTGCTTCTCTTTGCTGTAGGGGAGACTATATGCTTCTGTTAACTCATTAATCTTTACCATAATTCATATTAAGAGAATCCTCTATATTATTTCATTTTTTTTAACCCTAAGGGGAGAAAACACTTTTTCTAATTTTGATATTTACTAACTTTAAAAAATACTCAAGTGCTATGTATAAAGGGAAGTGCCACTTTTGAGAAGTGTAGTTCAGAACTTTGTCTTTTAGAAAACTACCCAGGAGGCAGGAAGTATCCTCATGCCAAGTTTGAATTCAGATGTGATTTAAGTAATATAGAGGTCCTAGCAATGTTTCCTTCCTATGGATGGATCACCAACTGTGAAATGTTGGGGTTTTGTAGCAAATTCAGAGGCAGGGACCAGATAAATTGGATCCAGCCCCAGAGGCTAAGGAATCTAATTTACTTAGAAATACAAATAAATTAATTTGGCAATGCTGTAGAGGGCACTTAAGTTAAAATAAGTGGACAAACAAAAACAATTCTTCTGTCTGCATCCACTCAACCAAGAAAAAAAACTGCAAATGAAACCTATCAAAAGCAAATTATAGCTCTTTCAAAGTGGCCCTAAGTGGTAATGATGGGAGATTTTACTTTATGCAACTATTAGGAAAAGAATAGTTCTCCCAAGAATGGTTCTTCCAGGAAATTTCTTTTTCAGAGGATGAAGGAATCCACATAAAGAACCAGTATTCCATAATACATAATACTTATTTTTTTAAAAAAGCAAATAATTAATCTTTTTTAAAAATATTTTTTTTTTAAAAAAGATAAAACATATTTAAGGCAATGGACTAGAAAGTAGGAAAGCATAAATCCAAGTCCCACCTTAGCCATGAAAGCTCCTGGATGATGTTGGGCCAGTCACTCTCTCTCAGCACAACTCATCCCCCAAGGATTGCTGTTGTAGGGACCATAGGAAGAGGAAGGTGTGTTGGATAGTTGGTACCTGCAGTTATTTATTAAAATAATAAAGGCAGGATACAAATAAATAAACAAACAGGCAAACATATATCAGAAATAAAGAGTTGGGTCCCAAGGGAAGGCTACAGAAGACAGCCAAGAACTGAAGAGTTGATATCGAGAAAATAAGTGGAAGTAAACCAAGGATATTAAGCATATGAAAAAACAATTCTATATAAGAAAATGGCTTATTAATAAGTTATTTCAAAATAAGAAGAAAAGAAAAAGGAATTGTACGAGATGTTCAATGAAGATGACAAAATGGGAATATGGAGCAAAATAAAGTGAACAATACTCAACTTCTATTTTGTCTTCTCTGGCACAAAACCCGGGTTCTACCAGGAAATTCTAAGGACAGAATTAAAACTTGAAATCAACAGAAAACTGCTCAATCAAACCCTCTTTACTTTGAATAAGCTTAAATCTCCAAGACCAGATGAATTGAAACTTATGATAATGATGGTCAGGCTGAACCTTTATGTACTGCCATTAGCCTCATTTAGCAACTGGCTTATTTGGCAACCATTTGCAGTTACAATGGTGATTTATTTTTATTTTTTTTAAAGTAACTTTGCAATCAGTGCTGACATTTACAACCTTTGCAGATCTGTAAAACAAAGCTGAAACAAGATTGTAAGACTAGTTGCCACTTTACTTAGCGACCACTTCATTTAACAACTGAGTTAAAAATCCTAATTGTGGTCATTAAACAAGGACTAGCGATATCTTTAAGTAGTCCTAGAGAACTGAGAAAAGATCAGATGACTAGAGGAGAGTAAAGGTTCATATTGTCAAAAAAGAAGAAAAATATATTTCCATAAGATATTTATTTTGTGAACTATATGTAAAGGATCGTCCAGTTATTTGAATAATTTGATTGCAATTCATGTTTCTGGTTTTCAGTTTGATTGTACAAACAGTGGCATCTCTTTTCCCATCTGTGAGAAGGGTTTCACCTTCTCCATCTAGTATCTAGTCTTTAGAAACAACTTCTCTTCAAACTATTTCTGGAGCTTCAAGTCCTGAGGGTATAAAAATGCCCTTTAAAAAGCTTCGTTTTGAGTACTATATGTTTATGAAGCTGAAAGAATTACTTTTCAGTTGCAGTACTCAATATCAGTTTAAATTATGATACTGCTAGTATTAAGTGATGCTATATTTATGTACATATTACAGGTAGTCTTCAAGAACAGGTTGCTTAGCAACCATTCATAGTTACGATGGGTCCCCCAAAAGGTACTTATGACCTGGTTCTAAAGTTAAGATAAATTTATAAATAAAAATTTTAGCAGGATGAAATTTAAATAACAGTGAAGCTCAATAGATAAATAACATTTCTTCACTTAGGAAGCAAACTCAGATTCACACGTATGGGTGGAGGATACTAGTTTAAAAACAGTACTTGTGTAAAAGATATTGGAATATTAGTGATTGTGACCTGAGTATAATCCCAGCAATGTTGGGCAGTTCCAAAGCATGCAAATGCAATTTTAGACTTCATAATTTCCAAATCAAAGGAAGCAATCATTTCATTTTGTTCTGCTTTGATCAGAACAAGAGTTGTGTCCAGTTCTGAACATCACACTTTAAGAATAAAAAAAATGGAACTTATTAGAAGGACACAAAGATGATTGGGAGACTAGACACCATGTTCTAGGAAGAGAGATGAATTTTAGCTTCAAGAGCAACTGCCTGAGGACGTTATAATAGCATCATTTAAATATCTGAAAGGATGTCATATGCTTAGCTCAGGATTTAATAAAGAAATTATAATGGGTTCATGAGGTTGGCTCTCAGAGAAATTACCCAAGTAGGATCCTTCTAGCTCTTAGCCAATTTATTTAAAATAATTCTACCAAAAATCTTTCTGCCAATACAATTGTGTATAGTTTTCCATATGTCAAATAGAAAGAGAATGAGAAAAAGAGAAAGATATTGAATATTGAAAGATAACATGAATTTTTAGAACTCTATTTTACTGCTTGAAGTCTTTAAAAAATAGCAAAACAGATCTATACAGAAGCTCAAAATGACTTTAAACAACAGTAAACTAATTTATTTAGAAAGAATGTCCTGGTATCTTGCAGACAGGCTTTCTATAGTTACCAGAACATGCACAACATTCCCATGCAGGACATCTCTTTAGGAGCAGGGTCAAAATTATTATTCTTCCGCCATTATAGCAGGGGTTACCAAGCCAAAAACTATAAACTGAAGCACCATCCTTAACGTTCTTAACACCATCAAGCACATGAGCACATAAGCACACAAGCACACATTCGTTGTCATAAACATTCAGCACCAAGCAAAATCTGGCCATCCAGTTTTTCTCCAAACCCCCTCCCTCCCAGCAAAATAACACTTTTAGTACTGCATAATCAGGGGTGGGGATGTCTTCGCCATGCTGGGTTTTTGTTTTTGTTTTTTCTATCCAATCCCTATTGACTTCCTGGGAAACTGCAGGAAGATCCATACATCCCTCTGCTCTGCGTGCAAAACGCAGAAAACAAAATAGCCTTCACTGCAGAGATAAATTGACGGTTTTCAGATTCATCTCTTTTTCAGCACCCAAAGGTTATGGAGAATCATTTGTGAAATTCTCCATCCCATCCTATCCCAAAATCAAGGTATTATAGATCAATGTTTTATGGTAAGAATTCCTATACAGAACTGTAAAAGAGGGTGTGAACATTTGTTTTGGAGATCAAAACCCTGCAACTGTTTAAGGTGCCTCTTATCATTGTCCCCTTAGTTACTGAAACCAATTCCATTGCAGTTGCTATGGCAGAATTAAGCTACGCTCTTTTCTTTTGTCATTGATGTATGTGGACCAATCTGCTTTAGGGGGAAAACTTCCTGCGTTTCCTTTATGTCTTTTTGTTTGATAGCTTTCATTCTGTTACCTGCAGGCCTTTTATGGATCTTCATAAAAGGTGCTAAAACTTCGATAGCTTGCACTAAAATGCATGTGGTGAAAGGACAGGAAAATAATTACTATTAGTTGTCTCACTAAAGGGATCTGCCACAATAGCTAAAAATGGCTTTAGGCTTAGTTCTCTATCGTTGGCTTAGAAGAGACAGAATTAGCAACAGTTTGGGGACTGTGCATTACCAGCTCTTCAAAATGTTCTGCCTCTCAAGCACCAAAAATATTTCAAGCTGCAGTCAAAACATGAATTAACTACAATGTCTCTCCTTGTTCTATTTTTTAGGAACAATCTGGCAAAAAAAAATAGAAATTATGAAAAACAACATACAGTTATGCTTAGATATCTAATAATAGATGGGGATGGGGATGATAATAATGATGACGCTAGATAGATAATGATAATGATAGATAGATAGATAGATAGATAGATAGATAGATAGATAGATAGATAGATAGATAGATAGATAGATAG
>JANHFL010006687.1:462225-473436 GCA_032468155.1 Oxyrhabdium leporinum | reverse complement strand
AAATAGAGATAGAGATAGATAATAGATAGATAGATAATTAGATAGATAGCGATAGACAGACAGACAGACAGACAGACGATAGAGATAAGATCCTGCAGTTTTCTTTTCAGAAGGGATTTGCCACTGCCTCCTTGCCAGGGCTGAAAGAAAGTGAATGTCCAGCTAGCTTTGTGCCTAAGAATTCAGCTTCCTAGTTTCTAGCCTGGTGCCCTACACAACACACCAAATTAGATCTCACTCTTACTTTTTTCTATAACAGAATTACAAAAGAAATACAAAAAATACGATAAAATACAGAAGCAACAAACATCTAAACAGCCCAAAAGAAAATAGAGGGAACAGAAACAAATTACTGAAAGGGGTAACTTAGGTTAACTCTCCAATTCAGCAATCCAATTCAAAGCATTGTTGTGAATATCCCAAATATTTTAAAATTGAAAGAAAGAAAGAAATTTTCCCTCCTGTTCCTCAGATTAGATTACCAAAGAGCTTCCCGAGCCTAACTCACTTCCTTTACACAGATTTCAAGTTTTTATTTAGAAATTTGGCAGTGCACTTTTATTTTAAAAGAGTATCTTGTCAATTCAGAAATGGTCAAAAGATGAGTACTGTTTTCTGAGATGAAGAATTATGGGGTCCTTAATGCTCTCTGAAGTTAATTGCTTGCTTGCAGATGTTTCATTACCCAACTAGGTAATATCATCAGTGTGATGATGAGGATGAGGATGATTGATGATGCTACCTAGACAGATAATGAACATCTGCAAACAAACAAACAAGCTCTGAAAGCATCAAAGACTCCATAGTTCAACCCTAAGCTATGTGTATTCTCTGCTATTGATGTGAAGAATTATGTTGTAAATATACTTGCTAAATTTAATTCTGCTTACTTATTTATCAAGAGACACTCTAAATTTATCAAGTTAAAAAAAAATCACAGAAACTGTTTGACTTGAATCACTCATTTATCAGGTGTTTAAATAAACAAGGAAGAACACATTATTTCTGTTTATGTTTTGGCATACATTTCAAAGATATAAGGTACCATGGTGTAGCTAGCACATATGATTATACAACTTAAATATTTAAAACAGGTTGAATTGAAAATTATTGAACAATGCTGTGCTTTCTCAACTTAATGAAGCACATTATTAGAGTATCTTTTCTTATTCTCATTGATTTTCTAGGTCTAGCTCATCTTTTTCTTTCTTTTCTTTTTTCCTTTTTGTAGCTCTGCAGTATGTATTTGTCTAAAGTAAACTTGCCCGGAACTGGGAGCTGTCTGCTCATCCAACTGAAAATGCCAAATGACCCATAAGAAGCAATTAAATAGAGTTTCAGTTGATAAAAGAAAGGGAGCTATGGAACCCATTGATATATTCCTTTTCATCTCAGTTGTTTATTCTGTTAGCATCTTCTGTCATCAGGCATGGTCCTAGAATTTTCACAATCCTTCCAGAAACTTCACTGAGCTCCTTAGACATATTAATACCTATCCCAAACTTAATTTACATAATTACTACATTTTATTACTTAAGTCTTTAGTCCAATTTTGACTTATGTATATTACTGTAAGACTCGTTTGGAGACAAGCCACTTTTCGCAATCAATACATCTGTAGTCAGGCCTTCCAGACACTACTGGGTGTTTAAAACAAAGAGATGTCCCCATAAGGACAAACTGAAGATCAGTAAAATGCATATCAGAATAACAGAGTAGGTAGGGACCTTGGAGGTCTTCTATCCAATCCCTTGGTAAAGGGGATCTTATACCATTCCAGACAAGTGTCTGTCCCATGTTTTTTTTTAAAAAGCTTACAGTTATAGAGCACCCACAACTTCTGAAGGCAACCCATTACACTTCTTAATTGCTCTCACTGTTAGGAAATTTCTCCTTAGTTGCAGGTTGCTTCTCGCCTTGATTAGTTTCCATCCATTCTTTCTTATCTTGCATTCTGGTGCTTTGGAGAATAGGTTGACCCCCTTTCTTTGTGACAGCCCCTCAAATATTGGAACAGTGCTGTCATGTCACCCCTAGTCCTTCTTTTCACTTAATAAACCCAAGTCTTTATATGTTTTAGACTCGAGCCGCCTAACCATCTTTGTTGCTCTTTTCTATTATGTAACCAGAAAATGTAGGAAGCAGGACTAGACTCCAATTATAACTTACACTCAGATGACTGGAGTATATAAAGTATAAGTTTTATCATTCTTTCGAACTCTGACAATGAAATGCAAGAGACAATGCACAGCATTCTTGTCAAATTATTGTGCTGTGACCAATTGCCCTATGACCTGGGATACACCCACAAGAATAACAACTGCAGAATCTTGACAACCATTACATGGCAGAAAGGACTTACCATTTTCTGTATTTATTTACTCCCATTTAGTCGTGGTCTTCATTATTGCAGTACAAATCTGTTAGCCTTTATATTCAATGATTTGTTCAGGACAGGCAGGAAAAAAATTACTTTTGAAAGAAATTATACTTTACCTTAGTGTTATGTTAACAATAAAACAATTGGCTACAATAGTTGAAAAATACAGGCTATAACAACATAATGATAAACTCAATGAAATAAATATAAGTATTGTTACAATCAGAGTAGCAGACTTATTGCTCCTTTTGGTTTATCTCCTCTCTCATATTTATGATCACAGACAAACATACAGGTAAATATCTCAATCTGAGTGGTACTGTAGGATGTCAGATCTAAGCTTCAGAAATCTGGATGGCCATTGAAAGAGTCAGAGTTACAGGTCTTTTTAACTCATATCGGAATATCCCTAGACTATGTCTGGGAGATCATTATATTCATTCACTATAGCAAAAATAATTATACCTGATACTGAACTTTTTCACCTTTGTGTAGGGAACTGTAGCCCAAGAAGTTACAAAATATTAAAAGGCAAGGTCAGATATGGGATGCTCATGTCTTTCAAATAAATTTAATTAATAAATAAATTGGACCAGAATCTTTTTTGCATTGTAGCAGCAGAATATTTTTGAGATATTGTTCCTTTAAGAGTACCTAGGTCTTTCCTGAGTAATAGCCATAATTTAGGTTAAGTTGGGCACTTTCTTCAGCCTACTAAGGTTATGTATTTTAGCAGAGAGGAATCAAATATTGGTATATGTGTGCTCTTTAAAAAAAATCTTACCTTGCATTATAATAATTTAATTCTTTATGACTAAAAGTTCTCCAGGAATGCTATTCCCTACTATGCTTCCCCCCCCCCCAATTCAAACTATAGCTGGGCAGAAGTCCAGGGAGATATTGCACTTTGATGAGGTTTCAAGCAAAGCACTCTCTCAAAAACCATTCCAGATTATAAAGCTGATCTTTTTCCTGAATAAGAATTTTTTTTTCCAGTCCTGGAGTCAGTTTTCAGAATCAGTACAATTTCCTTCGTGTCTGTGTTGAGCTGCGGTTGTCTTCCCACATGTAATGCTTTACCACCTAAAAATATGAAGAAACTGTGGAGATGGGCAACCCAAAGCTTGCAGGAAAGAGTATTACAATACAATCATCATAGAGATGGGAAGTAGTTCCAAATTTTTCATGAACCTTTTTACAACTAGTAAAAAACTTTAAAACCCTGTGTGCAAAGGTTTAATTGTATGTCCACAACTGAACAGAGACACACCTTCACAATGACTGAAGACATATGCAAAGCACCTTTTGCAAGGTTATTGTTACATGACTGGACAGGTCTCTATCCAGGGGCAGGGTTCTACACAAACACAAAACATACCAAAGCTAATACTGTAGGCATGCACTGAGAGGACAGAGCACAGTTAAGTATCCAGACATATCTAATTAATCTAAGCAGCACTATGCCAGATAAACATCTGTCACTTGGTAAAGGGGATGTTGGTTAGATGTCCTGACACATCTAGGCAAAAACAGTAGGCCTTTTTCAAGCATCATGAAGGCTCATTTGTTTGATGTAAAATATCTGCTCTTATAAAGTGAAAGCCTAGAACAGTATTTCTCAACCTCCGCAACATTAAAGTGTGCAGACTTCAACTCTGGGAGTTGAAGTTGAGAAAGTCTGGACTAGAAAAAGAGACACCACACTCCTGAACTATGCAGCCCTTTGAAAAGAATTCACAGGATTCTGGAACACAGTAAAGGATGAAAAGCAAAATTAAGAAATATAGTACTACTTCAGGTTAGTTCTAAAGCCACTACTCTATTAATTTTGTGCTGCTTTTAGAAACTGTGAGTCTCAAGAATGATCATGACACAAATTCTGAAAGCTTTTATCATAAAAATCCTTCAGCACTGTATGATGGGCTGTCTATCTCAGAAGGAAGAACAGGTTGATGGCTGCACTGAATCAGAGCTTATTAAAACATTTGCTCTAGTCTTTTCCAAACTCAAGGTCCTTTGGCTCATCATAAATATTTCTACCAAGCGGGATAAATTATATTTCATGAAAGACAGTTACATTGAACTGGCAACCTTCATATGTTGCACTAAGGAGGACACTAATCCACTTTCAATACTGTCAATTTCTGGGACCAAATTGTCCATTTATCTGAAAAGGCTGGTATGTCAAGCTATTGCCCCGCCAAGATGTTAACATTCCTCCACTGAATTTTATAATAAAAATATTTATTATGAGGAAAGAAAATCTGTTTTATTCCATTTGCTAATCCTGTTTAACTCTATTACACTGTAAAATAGACAGGCACAATTTAAGCAAAGCAAAGTATTACTCAAATCAGTCTTCTGGAGTCCTATCGGTTTTGCAAAAGTGACAAGAATTTAGGTCAAATGCAATTAGTTTGTGATAGCAGCCTGAGGCATAAAGGCAGGACCATCCATACATGAATGTTTCAAGAGCATGAGGATTAGACACCATATTCAGCTGTTTGTACTACTTTCATAGATAAGAAGACCTTTTTTTAAGAATGTATACAGTTCATATAAATAGTTCTTATGGCTGCTTTTCTAAAAAATAACCTTGCCAAAGGCAAAACAGTATTTATGAACTTTTTTCTTTTAATAGAAGGTAATCTCAGATTTACAATGTCTGAAAGCAGATGAAGATAATCAATTTTCACAGAAATAGTATCAGTAAATTGTCTGAGCATTTCTTGACCTTGGTGGGTCACTTTCCTTTTTCTCCATTTTTTTCTGGTTGAATGAACTTTGCAATTTTGTCAATGCCCTTTGATGTACAGTGGGTTCTTAGCGTGAGTCCCGGATTTCTACATCTTTACACAGCACATGGAATATTACTAAAGAAAAATGTCTGCTGCCTTTTGTTGAGTTTCAAACAGGTTTAAGGAATCAGATATTCAAATGTGCTATTGTGATTTTGCTAAAGTTCGATATTGTAGAATTATTTATCCTGTCTTGAGCTTGGTTATTTCTTCTTGCAGACATTACATTATCCAACTAAGTAACATCATGAGTGCAAGTGAGTATGGGGCTGGGGGTGGGTGGGTCCTGCCTGGTATTTACTTCTTTAGGAAAAGAAAAGACTGAATCACATCTTCTTTAGAAGCCAACACTCAAACAAGCAGAAATCAACAGCAGACAAATAACAAGACAGAAAACAATATTCTAATAGAAGAACCACCAAGAAAAAAACCACTGCCCTGCTAATTCTGGCAGGGAACCTATTGTAAACTTCACAATCACTTGCACTGAAGATGTTATGTAACTGGGGAATCAAATTTCTGCAAGAAAACAACTAAACTCAACACAACCAAGAAAGCCACAATTCAGTTCCTGAACTGCATCCTTCTTCCTCCATTGGCAGTTCTTTTGCTGTTTTATCCAGAGCCACTATATCATAACACAAAAATGTAACTGGAGGATTTCCTGGAAGATGTGGAAAGTACAAAATGTAACTTATTGATCTACTATGGCAATCAAAAACTAACCAATAACAACAGTGTTGACCTGACTCAATGGTAGGCATAGAAGGCAAGAGTAGGATATTGAATAACTCAATGATTTCTCAAAGCCTTCACCAATCTGTCTCTTCTTCTTCCAGTATATCTCCCTCTATCCCTCAGAACAGAAATAAAATGTCTATGGAGATTCTCAATCATTCTCGTCATGGTTGTCCCACAGTGGTTTTTCCAAAAGGCAACTGGAGTTTCTTGGGGTTTTTTTCCTTTGAAAATATTTTACTTCTCACAGAACTGAAGAAGCTTCATGGATGAGAAGCAAAACATTTTCAAAGGGAAAAAAACAAGAAAGTCCAGTTGCCTTTTGGAAAAAAGCACCTTTAGAACAACTTGAAGAAGAGTTGCTACTAGCAGAACATGAAATACCATCTTACCTTCCCCTAAGCCATAGAAATGGGGCTTATGATTGGAAGGAGAAACAAGAAGAATGTTATGCATTATATCTTGAAGAAAGAGCACATTAATGGTATCAGTACCCAAAAAGTTATAGTTAAAGTGTATATGAATAGGAAAGATTTGCATCATGGATGTAAATGGTTTATTCCACTGCACAAGGTAGGAAAATAGGGCAATAAGAAATTTTAGTTTGGCAGCAGTAAGGAAAAACCACAAATAGTGAGGGCTGCTAAATTTGAGCCACATCTATAGGATTACAAATTTGCCATTCATGAACAAAAGTCTGAAAGATTTGTATTTTGTTTTGCTTGTATATTTAGTGTTTCTAACCTGGAAAGAAAGTTTCCCAGAATTGAATAATGGGCTTATATAATTACATTTCTCAAGTTTATTCCTTCATTCTGGAGGAAATTAACAGAACCGTTTAATCTTTACCACCCATAGTTGACATAATTCTAAGACACAGATGTCTGATCATCTAAATGTGTAATAGGACCTTTGAAGTCACCCTAAGGCAAAAAAGCACTTGTGACAAGCATTGTTTCCTGAAAAAAAAGCAACTTAATTAAGTCTGTAGTGAAAGACAGCCTAGCTTTTTGACAGAACGAACAGTTACAAATTTTCTGGGAGTTGTTTTGCAACTGCTCTTGATGGTAAGGGGCAGGAGATCTTTGAACAATGTCTATGCATCAACTGTGTCCTTACCAATTTTATTCCTTTCCATTTTTAATCCTTAACTTCATAAATGGAACTCAGCGCTATTGTTGCAGTAGAAGCCCTGTTCAGTAAGTTTGAATCAATCAATCAATCAATCAATCAATCAATTCATCATCATCAAAGATCTTCCTATTCCAGGTCCTTGGGAAAACATTCAATAGGAGGATAAAAAGGTCAAATCCAGTCTAAACATCTGTCTGACTGTGCAACCAACCGTAATAATAATGGTTAGAGACATCATTATATTTCTTTAACCACTCCTGGAGAACAGATGAAAGGAAAATGAAAATTGTTCCAACCTTCAAAAAGGAGAAAAGAGCCTCCAACACACTATAAAACAGTGAACCTGAGTTTAATACCTATGAAATTCTAAATTAGATTATAAAGAAATTGATATGTGAGCACTTTAAAACAATATGGTAATTAGCTGAAGTCAGTATGAATTTGTTAAGAACAAGTCTTGCCAAACGTATCTCATTTTTTGGTCAAGTAACTTCCTTAATAGGTTTTGGGACTGTTGTAAATATTATATATGTTGACTTCAGCAGAGCATCTGGACAAAGACAACATTCGCTCTATAAGACACACAGACATTCCCACCCACTTTTTGGGGGGAGGGGAAAGTGCATCTTATAGTGCAAAAAATATAGTAAGTAAAAATTGTGAACATTGTTTCAGCAATAACTCTGCCTATCTTCATTTTTTTAAATCCTGCCACCTTAAAAACTACAATTGCCATTCTTTGAATCTGGGTCTAGCTCATTTTTATCAGCCAAAAGAGATTCCAAAATTCCTAGCCATATGCAACACATAATTCATTGCTCTATACATGCTATGTCTTTCTTTATTCTATGTAGATGCTACACAAATGTGTCTCTTGTTAATATTTAAAAAAAACAAATATGCTGCACACTGTCTTAATTATAGTTTGGTTTGAACTAAATTAATAATGTTTAGAATAGTTTTATTAACACCAGACTGACCCATTTCCAATACTACTTCAGCTTCTTCTTTTACCACACTATTTCACCAAAGATTCACAGAAGCAAGCTTGAAGGACACAGTTGAAAGACAGCCTGATACAAACAGACCATTTAATATTTCTGGTACCACACATGGTGGCAAAACCACTAAAAAATAATGGACTGAGTCAATGTGTTTAGGTTAACACAAATGATGTGTGTGTGGGGGGGGGGAAACAGCACAAGGTCATTTTCAGAGATGAGAACTTGAGGCTGAGTATGTTTGTTTGTGTGTGTGTGTTTTCCTGTCTGTTATGGAGACCTGGACACATGTGATTAGCACTAAGGTATTGGTAGTAGAAAACCAAATGTCAAAAACAATAGAAGTCTGCTAGCTAGCTTTATTGTGCACCTGTTGTTTTAAACACTAGAGACAAAGCTTGTCAAAAACATCAGGTGTGGCAGATACCACATCAATTTTCAAAAGATACAAACAAATAGAAAACAATTTCACAATAGGAATAGGCACAGGAATGAAACAGAGCAGAAGGTGAGGAGAAAAGTACATCGGATATATTATCAAGGTCCTCATATCATAGATACTTTTGTAGTCAATTATAAACAGCTATAAACTTCAGAACATAAGCAGTGCCTTGCTGGATCTGAGCACTGGTCCATCTATTTTGGCAATGAGTTTTCACAGTGGCCAAGTACACAAGGAAGCTCACTAGTATCTAAGTAAATGGCCTTCAGAGGCAGTCAGACCTCCATCAGGGCTGATAGCCATTGATCCCCATGACTTACATAAATTGGTCCAAGCCCTTTTTGAAACCAACCAAGCGAGTAGCCAGCACCATATCTTATAGAAGTAAAATCTCACCATTTCTACAATTGCTACATAGGGAGAGGGGAGGAATCACAAATAAATTAATGTAATGAGATTTCAGAAGCAGGAACCATCATTTTACCAAACCTATTGAGATTTTATGATGTACCTTAATAGCGATATGTAAAAACTTCCCAAAATCTGAATCCATTTGCATAATCTCATAAATCCTATGAACTTTAGGGATTCTTCCCTCCCCCCCCCCAGTTTGCCTCTAGAACCTTTCTTTGATTGTAATTTGGGTTTGTTCTTGGCCCACATTTTTCCTAGCCAGCAAGGTGACGCACATCCCATTAGGAGAACCAGACCAAATACACCTGTTTTGATGTCCTACACAGCAGAAGAAAATTGAAGTCCAAGAGAGCAAGGTTCTGAAAATTTTTGTCCAAAGAAAGAAGCAGTTCTTAAAGCTACACACTAACACTGAAGAATCGCTTTCTTAAATGCATTTCCTTTCATAACAATATCTTTTTTCTGCATTTCCAATATTATCTTAGGTCATTCCTTTGAATATACTGACAGAAGGTTTTCATTTGTGCTTAAATCTCTTTGGTCAGGTTGGCCAGCTGTTACTAGCAGCAGTGACAACTAATTCACACACCATAAACAATTAATTGTGAGTGTGAAGATATGTTTGTATGCTCCTAATCATTAGCTATCAGAGGACACCTACTATTTCACATATTCAATCATGCAGACAAATCTCTAATTAACACTGACAATGTGTTAAAGCCCAAACACATTACTAGGCCCTATTATCAAAGGAGAAGTATGCTTCAGGAATTATGGGAAAACATCACATTGGAAAAGCTCGAATACATTACCAAGAAAAGTCAATGGCTTTGTTAATGTTACCTTGTTTTTAGGAAGGCATTAAACAATAAGCAAGTTTAAATGAAGCTATGGCTGGCATAAATTTTGCATTAAAAAGGGAGAGCTGCTTTATAAGAATTCCATTGCAATAGAAGTACTATAGTACGGATGGCAGCTCTAAAATAGCTCTAAAAGACTAATAGCCCTGATTTGAATTACATGACTTGAACTTTACATATTTCAAACTAGCCCCCCTATCGTGTTGAAAATTTTCTTCCAAATCTCCTGCCTTGGCACAGCAATCTTGTTTGGCTGCCATCTTCTTTGGTGGTGTGAAACTTTTTGAACTAAAATGACATGGCACAAATGGAACATATTTCTTTAAAATTACATCCAACGCTCAGAAGGAAAGGCTTTCATCCAACAATTCCAGTTTGCCATATTTAGTTCAAGCTCATTTTCTCCAGGTTTTTTTCCAGTTCTGCCAGGACATGTTTATCTCAGCACTTTACTTAGGAAATCCTCATTGCCAGGCATTCAGGCCAATTTCAATTAATCAATCTGAGAGCAGCTACAACAGTGAAGGAGGGCAGCTCTCCAAGAAAGGGAAATGTACAAACCATTTGATCCCAAATTACTGTAAAGAGGGGGGGAAAGTAACCAGAAAAACATTTTTTTTTCAGTTGATACATGGTAAGTAATATCGCTCCCTCTCTTCAATCCTTGCTTTTTAGACCCTCAGTTGGATTTGCTTTGGAAGTTATCCCCAAATACTTGCCAAGGTTGCTCTCAGAAGGAAGAAAACAAATTGCTTTGTGAGGAAAAGAGGATAATTTGTTCGGTTGTTTGCTTTGGGAAAATAGAATGACTGAGCACCTGACTCTTGATAGCAAGGGTTGTGAACAGAATTGGTTTATCGGCTGACATTTGTGCACTTCAATGCAGTTTATTTGAAAGGTGAGAGAGTGACCGCCTGCAACTGTGAAAGAAAATGGCTTGTCAGAATGATTGCTCAAAACCTATAAAGCAGTTGGTAGCACTTGCCTGTTTAGTTAATTCCCACAAGGGTTATATATTAAAGCTAAATCTTCAATGTACTGTAGTTACTATGCTAAGGACACTGAAGTCCATTGCTTAAAGATATTTAGCTGGGCTGAATTATAGAAATTTACAAGGTAAAAATGGTCCATAGAAAATCAGTGTCCATTAGTTTGGATCAAAATGTGAAAAAGAATTTTATGATAGAGTATGTTTTGAATGAAGAACTCGGCACCAGTTAAACTGGGCAGGGAAATCATTTCTAAAACTCAAAGAGTAGTGTTTCCTCAACCTTGGTAACATAAAGATGTGTGGACTTCAGCTCTCAAAATTCCCTAATCAGAAGCCTGGGAATAAATTTTGGGAGTTCTTGGAGTTTAAGTCCATACATCTTAATGTTACTAAGGTTGAGGAAACACTGTTCTAGAGAAATAGTTTCCAACTATGATGCATATACTGGATAAT
>JANHFL010006687.1:405179-420855 GCA_032468155.1 Oxyrhabdium leporinum | reverse complement strand
GAACAATGGGACAGTGTTATTTGGAGTGATGAGACCAAGATCTCCCTGTTTGGTAGTGATGGCATAAAATACGTAAGAAGACACTTTTCCCAAAAGGTTTCCACAATTTTGGTTGCTACTGTACTGACTATTTTTCTTTGTTATTATCTCTACACAATTTATCATATATAAACCCTGAATTTTTTCTTAGATATTTATTTTTTGGACACACATACTCAAAAGTCCGAAGCATATGTTTTCATATGAAAATTTCTCCAGTTTATGATCATTTTATTTACTGTTTTGCGTACGTTCTCCATCTCTATGACTTTTCTCAATTGATATGAATAAACTTGGCAAGAGTGGCTGTATCTGCAAGATCATTGCATACAGAAGAGATCTTGTTAGACTTCTTCCATAACACCTAGTGGCTCTCCTATGTGCTCAGAGTCATCATTCTTCCAAGACACTTCCTAGCCAATTCACTGAACTAAAAGGTAGAAAAAAGGGATAGAGCCCTGCCTCCTGCTGGCCTTAAAATATAGTTCATGGCACTATATTAGCCACAAGGTTGGCCATTTATGCTTTGCATAAAATGTGCCTACATTAGTTTACATATAGAAATACAAATTAGGAAGTAATTACTGTAGTTCAAATTGAAATATACTTTGCCTCCCACAGAGGAAAGGACTGCTCTGAATATTTCTTCAGATGGTAGCCCACAGGCTGATACTTGAGTGGCAATTTTCAGCCTTATGTGCTCTATTCTGATAGTGCTTTCTCTTTAAAGCAGATATGAGATGATCAGTCTGTCTCATGATGGATGCCTTTGAATAGAAATATGGCAAACCAGGCCAGATGAGGAGAGAAGTGGCAGGAAGTACAATATGATGGTGAAATCAATGTAAGGCTGACAGATCTAGACTGCAGACTTCTAGATAATCATTAAATGGTCAGAATGAAATGCAGAATTTTCTCAACATTTGTGGCCATCTAATGGTTGCCTAGATGCTTGCAGCCCAAACGTGATAGCCTTAAATGGGATCTGACCGGCTGAAGGTTGACTCAACCTTCCATCCTTCCGAGGTTGGTAAAATGAGGACCCAGATTGTTCGGGGCCATATGTTGGCTCTGCAAACCACCTAAAAATTGCTGTAAAGCACTGTGAAGTGGTATATAAGTCTAAGTGCTATTGCTATATAATACTCTTTCCTCCTCCTCTTTCCCCGACAAGAATCCTGTGAGCTGGGGTGAGAGAAAGTGGCCCAAAATCACCCAGCTGGCTTTCATGGCTGAGGTGGGACTAGAACTCAGTGTCATGCGTATGGAGATTCTCAACCATCCAGATCATGGTTGTCCCAAAGGTGCTTTTTCAAAAGGCAACTGGACTTTCTTGGGTTTTTTTCCATTTTGAAAACGTTTCACTTCTCATCCAAGAAGCTTCTTCAGTTCTGGATGAGAATTGAAATTTCAAAAGAAAAAAACAAACCAAGAAAATCCAGTTGCCTTTTGAAAAGCACCTTGGGACCACTCTCTCCTGGTTCTAGACCAGCACCTTAACAATATCGTAAACTGATTATTTGATGTTGAGCTTCCTAGTGTGTTCCAAATGTTCAAATTTTCCAATCATAACATATAAAAGATATTCGTGTCATCCCGGGCAGCTCGTCCATTCTGCATGAAAAAGTCAGAAGATAATCTGATTGTATTGTCCTCAACAAATAGCATTTCACAAGCCTAAATGTTCAATGCATACTCCCCTATAGGGGAATGCTGACAACACACTGAGGAAATAAAATTTCACTTTGGGGATGTATTTTACCCCATGCTGTTTGCCCTATTGGAATAAGGAAGTTTCTAAATGGAGAACATTTCATATTTAAATTCTACAAAAAAAAATTCATGAGTTTTCCTCTCAAGGAAACACCCTTTGCATGCCAAAGAAATGCTTCAAAAGAAGCTTTTGAAGACAAAGAGAAAGAAACAGAGCAGAGATGAATGGACACCCAGCAGTTGTAAAGGCAAATTATGCTAACCATCTGTAGTTATTCCCTAGGGTGGAGAGAAATGACAAAACATGTGTTGAGACATTGTAATGCAAATTGCATGCCTTAGATAAGGGTATGGGGTGTTATATTGCAAATAAGAACATGTGGCGAGTTGGCTGTGGCGAGTTGGCTGTGGCAGGCCGTCCCATTACGGTGCTTGCATCAAAATGGCACAATATCATTTTGCCTAGCACAGGAAAGAGAAGGGAGGCAAGAAGAATTGTAGAAAAGGATCACTCTGGTTAAATACATAGTATATACACAACATGGAATGAGCCATCACCGAGATGGCAACACCAACAGCAAATCACAACTATAGTTTACCAAATTATCTGGGGTGGGAGCTGGATTGTTTTGTCTCTCTCTTTTTAATTTAAAAATTATTTCAGGACAGGGCCTGAAATTGGAAGCAGCAGCACATCAGATGAGAAAGACTGGGGGTTACTAGGAGCATGCTTTCTGTCTGGCCATTTGCCCCTCATATGCATTCCAATCCACTGACTGACTTTTGCTGCTATAAAGAACAATAAAGTTGTTCCTGAATGCCAGCAAGCATAGCACCCAAAACCAAACCAATTATTTTCACACATCAGACAAACAAATCTGAAAAACTGGTTACCCTCAGTACAGATAAAAACAGAAGACCAGCACGAATAAATTAAACATCTTTCTGCTTTTTCATTGTTGCTATTTATTAGATTCATCGCTTGCTTTTCTTCAGGAGCTCAAGGCAGTTTGAAAAGCAGTCTTGCTTCATTTGATCCTCACAACAAGAACCTTTCGAGATAAGCTGAGCAGAGGAGGAATGAGTGGACCAAAGTTACCGAGTGGCTAAGAGTGAATCGAAATCTGGTTCTCTGCAGCCAGCACACTAGAACCCAGTGACCAGTTCACTTTGCCTATAGATAGGGTGGTTCTGAATAGGTGAGGCACGGATGAAACTAGCAACTCTGCTTGTCTTGTACAATGTGAATTACAGGAGGAGCAATACCTGCTACCGTCATGTTCAAGTTTCATTAACTTTGCTAGGCAAACATTGAAAATGAGTGCTTATCTTGTAGGTGCCCCTGCTTCAGTTCATAAAATATGTATATGTTAAAAAATGAGCATGCTTTCTGCCTGCTCATTTTCCTCCCATCTGCATTCTGATCAACTGACTGCAAGTAATATGCGCTTATTTGCCATAATAGTCTGATGAGGTTCAACTTCTGGGTCCCGTTGCATTTTCAGAACACGATGCTTGCTGATCCTTGAAAAGGCCACTGCTCTCTCATAAGTGGCACTGCTTAAAGTTACGTGCATGGCATCCCCTTTCTGCCATAACAGGTGGAAGAGCAAAACATTTATGTTGTGTTTTATTGCTATAGTTGACTCACCTCATTAGCTTTGAACACCTTGACCCCATTATCTCTTTTTAAAAATCAATTATTAAGAAAAATGACATTCAAGTCAGGCGTAGATGCAATCACTCTTTGGAACCAAACAGGAAGGGCATTTTGTGTTTAAGATACATTGGGCAAGGCTCTCAGTGCCAACAGATTTAAAGGACATTAGAAAATTTGTGGCTGTTGGTAGTGAAGGTGCTGGATTAGGATCAGGGGAGCTTGACTTTTACTCTCGCTTTAGGCATAAAACCAGCTGAGTAACCTTGGGCCGGTCTCTCCCTCTTGACCCTAGGAACAAGGCAATGGTAAAGCACTTCCAACTGCAAGGTCTTGTCCAAATAACCGCCAGGAGTCAAGTCTGACTCAAAAGAAAAAATAATTAAAGCATGGCTGCTGAAAAAAAGTAAAACATGGCTGATGATCATGATGATTGCATGGAGTTTCCACAGTAAAAGTTAGTCTTTCTTTCAGTGTCATTGCTGAGGAAAGGGGTTATTGCTTTGGGGTTTCCCCCACATTATATTCTCACTTGGAAACAGGCTGCTGGACTTACCTGCCGGAAGTAGGTAAGTAGTGGGTTGCTGTCATTCCTTCCTCCACCCCCGAAACTGGCTTAGCTGTTCTCCAACAAATAATAAGTTTTTATTGTAACTAGATTATCCTTTGAATGTCTCCTCTCAACAGAGAGTAAAAGTGGTCTTTCCCTCAAAGGTGAAAAAAGATAGACTGGAAGATCATCTACAACAATAACAATGGCAGACATATCTTCCAGTAATCTGATATGTACCCCACTTGAACTGTTTTTCCAGGGCAGTTAGCAGTTCCGAAATTTGAAAGATTACTGCAAAAAACATGTTATTCTGAACTGGCTCAGGAAGTTAGCAGCAGGAGAAATCATGGTTTGCTGGTTCTCCTCCATTCTCCAGGGCCAGTTCCGGTTAGCATTGGTAAGGGAGAGAGGTCTGAAGCACCTGCTCTATGGGGGACCTCTGAGCTCTACCTTTTCCCACTCAACATCTACATGAACCTACTGGGCAGGTTCATATGTCAGCATGGGGTTCACTATCATAAGTACATCACTGATACATCTCCTCCCTGGGCTGACCAAGCAATGCTGTTAAGTTGCTTTCCCCATGCTTGTATGCTTCCTCAGTAAGAGTTGGTGCACAGTTTAGAGATCTTCCTGGACTGTCATCCCTTACTTGAAGAGAGGTTGCATCCCTGGCCAAGGGTACTATTGTAAAGATTCATCTTGTGCACCAATTGATCCCTTTCCTGGACCAGGAGGCTTCCTTATGGTTTTACTCATGCCTTAGTCACCTCCTGTTTGGATTACCGTTAAGCGCTCTACATGGGGTTCCCCTTGAAAAGCACTGAGAAGCTGCAGCTGGTCCAGAATTCAGGAATGAGGAGGGGTTTTTTTTTGTGTTGTGGTATTTCTCATTACATCTTGTCATACTGCTGGCTCAAGGAGCTTCAGTGACTCCCAATAAGTTTCTAGGTGCAATTCAAGATATTGATCATCCACTATGATGTCCTCTGGGCTATCTGCCAAATCTAGTAGAGAGGGAATGCTTTAGGTCCTTTCTATCAAACAATAACATCTGGTTGGACTCTGGAATTGTGCCTTCTAAGTGGCACCACCTGCCTTATCGAACAGCATCCTCCTGGAGATTTGGATGGTCCCAACCCTATTAGCCTTCCACGAGGCATTGAAAACCTGGCTATTTCTAGCTTTTTGGGTCAGGTAGATGATGAATTCTGCCACTATTCACTATTACTTCTTTGGGTGGTGAGCAGCTATGTAGGTTTGTGTGTTTTAATCCTGTAAGATACCCTGGGTCACTTGTGTGAGATGGGCATCTGTATAAATACATACATAAATCACCAGGAGTATAGTTAAAGATTCATTTTTTGCCTCCTCTCACTTGTTTTTAATTCTAGATAATCGTTGAAGAAGGTTGGCTTAATTGGTGGTTGTTGATTTCAATACTCTGGATGTCTTTTATATTGTTTTCTAGTTTTATTGCTTATAATTTCCCAACTTTTAACTACTTTGATATTATTTTTTTTAATACTGAAAAGTGAGATAAATATTACTTAAATAAATACACTTGAGAAGAAAAATGTGTACACATGAATGACTTGCCATCTGTCTTAATAACAGTTTTTAAGCTGCTGTTTTTAATTCAAACCTTTAAAATTGTTATTTCAAAATGTTTTCAAAGCAGCCCTTGGAATTTTTTGAGTAAGCGCCATAATTTGTAAGTGAAGTAATTAATTATTAGATCTATAAACAGTCTGTCCTCTTTTTAAATTCTTCCTTTGCTAATTTAATCAAACGTGATTTCATTTGCTTTCAAAGGAATGCTGTTTAAAATAAAATACATACAAATACACTTGACTGCTTGTCCAATAACTATACTTTGAACTTTGCCGCTACACATCTTATGTGTTCTTTTCCTTGGTGGCCTTCAGTAGGCAATAAAAAAAACTTCCTTTGTCCTATGTTAATTAAGTTGAAGTTTGACTGGATTTTTTAGATTTAACATCTAAGGAATATAAGTGTGTGTGTGTGTGTACATACACAGAGAGAGAGAGAGAGAGAGATGTGTGATATATAATAACAACTCCTTGCAGACAAAGAACACCTTGCCCCTCAGAGTTACCATACCAAACTAAGTAATCAGTAATGGGAGTTGACTATTGGATATTTGTACACTACTCTTAAGTGTACAAAGATTAGATATGATAATTCTGCTCTTCTCTCTTATCTATTTCATTCTCTATTCTACTCTATCCCATTCCAATATCAGCCACAAGGGCATTTGATAAGGTTGAATGGCTGCAGAACCTACAAACAGAGTAATCTGTCACTGCACAGAAGAAAATGTATTCATTATCAAGGTTAATTGGGTTCCTAATTACTATGACTCCAGACATCTGTGATCAATTAATTCTATTTTTTTCTTTCTGAAGAAAACTAAACATAAGTTTCTTGATGATGGGATACTAGATAAACACGCATCTAGTATCTCACCAGGCACGTTGGTTTATATATTCCAAGGCATGAAATCCATTTTAAATAGCTTTTAAGTGTGCAAAATATATCCTTACATCATTAGCAGTTTTACAGTTTGTTACATTTGCCAGAGAGTAGAAAGCTCAGTATCCAATTCAGTCTCCTATTGCAGCAAATCAATATATGGATTTTTCTGGCTAAGTGTTTCATTATGTTAATGAATAAAAATAGCTACTGTTTTATTACTTTTGCAGTTATTGAATTGGATCTGGACATAGCCATTCTTACAACAGTTATTGCAATTAATGGGAAAGCAAAGTCCCATATGTTTCAATTGATCTAAGGATATTCCCTGACACTATTATTTTTCTTTGTGAAATGAGGAAGTGAAGAGATACATCAATTCCTGAATGAAGGATTTAGAGGCATGCTACTTTGGCAAGAACAAGCAGGTTTGAGTCCTACTTAGATAAAACTGAACCACTAAACCAATTACTACAGAAGGGTGTTTATAGAGGAAAGTTATGTAAAGATATCAGTACATCATTTGAGATAACCCAAAGTTTATTTTTGATGCCAAACCCCATTTCCTTATTTATTAATTTATCTTCATGGCACAATAACATCACATTCTGTTTATTCCTTTGGTTCCATCTCACAAACATGGCTTCACATCTGATTACCTGCAGAACAATGCTTCTCATAATGACTAGGGTCTCCTAGAGAACATCTGCCTGTCCAGCACTCCTTGCCTGGGATCAGGACTGATGTAATACATGAATCTCACTGAGTGGGACTTTTTCTTCTTTTTGGCGACATGTCAGGTCTGCCCTCTCATCCATAATCAAGTTATGTATAAGGTTTGATTACCAACACACCTGGTGTTCAGAAGCCCACAGCATCCAATAATTATATATCATTACAGCCAGTCCAAAGCTTATCTTGGAGTCAAAAAATCCAAAACTTTTTGTTCATTTGGACATTCAACAGCAATCATGCATGTGATTTTATACAGTTTGGAAGGAAAATGCCAAAGTTAAAAACAGAAGAAAATACCATAAAGCTGCCAATGGCAACTGATCATTTTAGGAAAAGATAATTTGTGTCCTTTCAGAAAAAACTGAATGGTATTTTGCAGCCTTATTTGTTTTCCATTTTTTCTTCACCACTCAGTAGGAAGCAAATGTCAGTGGTGCTTATTCCTAATGTTACCTTATGCAAGATTGCAGCTCTAATAATAGCAACTGGAGGGTTGATTAACAATGGAAATGAAGTGCAAAGGAATTCTTTGCCAGCTTGAAATGAGACCCTCAGGGACCCTCCTGTCCCAAATCTAGATTATGACACAGGTCCTGGGCAGACAGATATGTGCATGTATATTGTATGTGTGAGCAGAAGAAGGTGTGTGATCAGACTATGTGCACACTCTTGTATGTGTACACAGATATATATATATATATATATACACAGAGATTATTTTATTCAGAGATATAGAAAAATTGTCATTATTAACAATGTGTGAAGAAAGAAAGAAAGAAAGAAAGAAAGAAAGAAAGAAAGAAAGAAAGAAAGAAAGAAAGAAAGAAAGAAAGAAAGAAATTATTAACACTGATGGCTTTTTATGCTCTTCAAAGTGTCTGAGAAATCTGACCTTAAATTTACCAGTATCTAAAGTCTATGACAGGCATCCATAAAAATAAAGTCTCTGCGCTGACCTCAACTCCTGACTGCAACATGGCTATCCTTAGAAGCAATATAGAAAGAGTTTGTCACTGTCTTCTTTCAGGATTATTTTTCCAACTTCCATTCTAGGGTCCAGCTCTAGAATTGCCTAGAGCGTCTCTCATCCAAGCACTAACCAGATTTGATCCTGATTAGCTGCCAAGCAGAGACAAGGTCAGCCTTATGCTGAGTCAAGCAGCTAATGATGAGACAACTTTAATTTTAAGATTGCACTTAAAGTCCTTGTTATCAAATTAGAAACTCTTAGTTGTGGAAAACAGCTGTTGAATGGACATTATGTCATAAAGAATTATCTTCATTTTATCCATTTGATTCAATGTGTTCATAACCTTGTTTCTCAATACTTTCTTATACTCTTCTGTCAAATAGAAGTATGTGTTATGTTATTTTCTACCATTACATAAAGCAATTCCCTGTTTTGATTACCTATCTACCAGGACAAAACAAGCCATTAATCTGAATGGGGAAGAGATTCAGTACGTTTCTATTTCTACATGATGATGGTTCAAACTGCTATTTTTAGCAGTCGATTCACAATCACTTTTCTGAAAGCTGCAAGATTTGAGATTATAGATGATCGTTTACTTCTGTCTTTAGATTCCCAGCAGATGTGTCTACCTGGAAGGTTGAGTAGCACCCCCCACTAGGTCCAACATAACTTTGAATGGTGACTAACCACCTGTTTATAAGTTGAGGACTACCTATATGCCTCATTTGTGAAAATGTGGAATTGAATTAAAGTGAAACAAATGCACATGGGTGACAAATCCTTCTGTTTTTGTTTTGGGAAGTAGAGGGGAAGGTATTTCATCTTAGTGGTTGAAGGAAATCTATCTGCAGAAGAGGACTCTCAGGATGTTTTTAGCACCCTGTGGATTCAAAGGCTTACCAAAAGTAAGACAAGAAGAATGTTTTTTGCAACCATTTAATAAAATATAAGGCCACCATTGTTCTCCTTCCCAAATTATTATAGAAATTATTTTACTCGTGAAAAAAAATATATGGGGCAGAAAGGCATATATTTGGGTGCATCAGTCAAGGGAAATTAGAAAGGAAATAATTTATTTAGTGACTGCTAGAATGTTTGGGGCCAAATAATAATTATGAGTTCTCATTACCTTATAAAGTAAGTTGCACTGATAATATAGTTAAATGCTTTTATTATCCAGGAATGGGAAATCCATTTTATATCTCTATTATTCTTGTACATTTTCAGTGTTATTACAAGGTGACCCTTGACTTCTTTCATTGTCCTGTTGATTGGAATGATTGTCGTATTGTTTTGCACAATAGTTCTTGTTAAACAAAAATGGATATATTTAAATCTTGGTCATTTTTATTCCACTCTAGTGTCATAGGATGAAAAGGAAAAGCTTATATAAGTAGAGAAGCAGAATTCAGCTTTATCTCTATAATAGAAAATCATCATAAAATAGATAAGCACCATAAAAAAACAGGTCATTTACCAACACAATAGTTTTCTTTGCTGTGGTGTGTATTTCTATTTTAATTATAGTAATTGTTTCTAAACTTACTTGTCCGTCTGTTTGTCTGCCTATGTATAATGTCAAATGTGCCGCAAATACGTGTCATTTTATTTGGCAATATATAAATACCTACTTATAAGTACATTCCTCTGTGTGTGTGTGTGTATGTGTGTTGTCATCTCATTATGCTACACACAACACAATCTTGGCTGTCCATTCTGCCTTGGAAGACTTACCTATAATTTGGAAGCTAGTTTTCGTACATGCAGAAATGACAGTGGCCCTTTTTGGTAGGAAGGTAATACTATAGATCCCTCAAAATTATGCATGCTTGATTTTGTAAGGGGGGCAGACTTATTATACCTTCCAATGAAAACCATCCGAGATGGATTGAAATACAATAGTCCTCAATTCGCAGCCAGTATTTTCACAAGAGATAACTGGTGCTGAGCTCCATAAACCTTCTAAAACTCTCCTGTGTTGAACTCTCTTCAGCACTTTTAAAATATGCATCTTAATAAAACCTATCTTTTGACTACTGGCATTTAGTCATGATGACACATAAAAGCAAGGTTAATCATATTAATTTAAATCTAGCCATGGAGTAGCAAGCAGATAAAGAGTGATCTTATTTGAAGCTACCACATTGCTCATACACTAAATCTATAGCCTGGGGGGGGGGGGGGGATATGTCTCCTTTCTTTAAAAAAGGTGAAGAAAAAGGACAGAAGTGGATTCAGCAGCAATGGGTTATTTAATGTAAAATACAGAAAGAGAGTACAATGGAATTTTTATACTATCCTCCTCAAAGAACCTTCATATACTATATCAGGTAGATTTTTCTGTTTCAAATTTCCTTCAGCTATTAGTTATAGTCTAGAACATTTGGCTCTAAAAGGATTTGGAGCTTTGATAAGGCCATTCATTTGGCAAGGAATGATGGTCAAGCAGCAGAGAATAACTTAGTTTCAGGAACAGTTGAACCATATGCATTTATGGAATTGATAAATCATTCCTGTGCCCACAGCCAATCAAAACACAGAATTCTATTGTATTTCTCATCTCTCACTTACATCATATGCTTTCCATTCCAGAAAATTAAATACCCAATGTGCAAAGTCTTACACAGGAAGGTATTGGAAGCATATTTCTCTTTTCAGGGAAAAAGATATATAATTCTGGAAGGCATCAGCTGTCTGCAAAAAGAATCCAATCTCCATTTTTGAAAGAAAAAGATGGATGTATGCTTCAAACCAATTTGTGCTACTTTTTCCTATTTTTCTGGACAGAAGCTCAGAATCATCGAATATCAATAAAGGAGAATGATGATTCAGCCACTTAGTTACATTGCTCTAGTCCTTTTGCAGCATTGAAATATGAATCAGTTAAATGAAGGACTTTGTACAGATTCTGAGCAATAAAATTAAAAGAGGAACAGATTGGTTATGAAATGCTATTATAAGCCATATATTTCAAGAGAATGGGAATCCTTCAAAGTAATTTTTGCTTTAATATTTGGAGCAAAATTAGGGAGTATTCAGGAAGATATATAACCTACCAGCAAAATCAGCTGGCTAGTAGTATTTAGGTATACAAACTGAATATATGACATTAAACTTTAAATTTTCCAGACTTAGTAGGCTGCTGAAATAGAATGAAATTATGTTAAAGCATGTACCAAATATTATGGTTTGGATCCAGACTTAAGCATGATTAAAGAAAACCTTACTAAAATTATTTGGACTTAGTTATGATTAAATGAAACCATAGCTCAGGTAATTCAAAGAGGTCTGTTTAAAGTATAACCAGGTCTGAATACAACCAAAAGAGCAAGAGAAAATTATATATCTCTGCTAAGATAACAAGTGTTTCCTTTTGTGATAACTCACAAGTCTCTCTCTCCTAGGCTTTTATCTATAGTCATTCAATTAATTATTGATCTGATTATCAGCACAGTTGTACCTACTCTCTAAGTTGATTGGAAAAGCCAGATGTGTTGGATCACATAACTCTTTGAAGTTTTTATATTTCCTCAAAAAAAGTTTTTAAAAAAGAAAGGGGAGAAACAAAATCATGGTGCAATGAAACAGAGAACAGACAATGAAGGGTTAAGTGTTAAAAGGGCAATGCAGAGGGAGAAGGAAGAGCAGCTTTGCTTTCCAGATCAGGTTTCAAGCAGCTCCCTCTGCATCACCTGTTTAATACTTAATCCTTCGTTGTCTGTTCTCCATCTCACTGCACCAAGCTCTTGTTTCTTCCCCTTCCATTTAAAACTTTTTTTCACAAGGAAATATAGAAACTGCAAAGCACAAACTCTGACTCGTTATCCTCTTCTGAGTTAAAGAGCCCATGCAGAAAGGCAGAAGGCAAGGCAGTCATGTAAATGACCGCATAACTTTTGTAAAATTCTTATCTTCCAATCATGGTCATTCATAGCTTTTGGGAGGTCTGTTGTAACTTTGAACTTCACTAAATGATCTGTCGTACTTGAAGGATTATCTGTATCACCCAAGATATTCAATACTTCATGGAATTACAGCAATAGACCCAAAGCCACAGAACGTGGACCAGTGATGCTTCAGCAATGTTAATTTTCCTAGTACTGTATACAAGTGTCATTTTGACAAAACATCAGGCTGTGGGCTCAAAAGCTTACAACCTAAAGCATTTAGAGTGGTTATCTGTCCTGGGCCAGTTTATTTGCTATTCTAGTTCAAGCACAGAGAGGCGAGTATAGAGGATGGACTTTAAAGGGGGAGGAAAGATCATTACCAAGATAACAAAAAAATACATGTGGCTTAAGACCATACAAAAGTAAGAGATTTTACAAAAATACCCAAGATGGGCACATACCCCCAAATTCATATGAAAATAAAGAGGGAGGAGATAAAGCAGTTCAGATGTGCAAGATTCTGATTCTATAATCATTCTAACAAAAGTAGTTTTAGGCACACCCAGCATTTGTTTCTTGATCTGGTCGGCCTTACAGATTAACTAGCATACTAATTGCTGCTTGTTGTAGTTCCAACCCTTTACCCATCAATACATTTGTTAGGTATTTCTCATGTGGAGCAAAAGTGGATCAGGTCAGAACAAACAACATCACATCCCCATCCAATTAAAATACAGAAATGCATATTGAGTATTCAAATTTAATAGAGATTACAAATTTTCACTCTCCATCAGTTACCAATAAAAAGCTTGTTATGTCCTCAGAGTTATTGTTATCTATACTTTATAGTAGGAAGAAATCTCACTTAGCTTTATTTTAAAGAATTTCCTCTAAATCATTTTGTGTGCTTGTTATGATGACTGCTTCACTTTTTCAAGGTGAGCTATACACAGTGCTGCCAATGATCACATGCCATGAAACAGGAATATTCTATCTCAGGAGGGTGTTTAAAATTTCTCCATATATGCATAATTGAATGCACTGATGGTAAAATCCTGTTTAAAGCAAAGGCTGGAAGAAATAGATTAATAATTCTGGTATATCCATTACAGTACACTTTTCTGCTTGGAAAAGATAGGAAGACAATTCCACACAGGGCAGAAAATTAGATGGAAAATACAGTTTTGGTCCTAGTGAAATAGGAATCACTATTTAAAGAAAGTGATTTTATTACAGTTGCTATAGCAATCAAAGACATTTGATAAAACATGTGGAAAGAAAAAACTAAAAAATTAAGACTGCAAGCAGACAAAAGAGCTGAAGGAATTGGAAATGAGGAGGACGGAGAGTTTTGCATGCTTTCCAACTATCCCTCTGAATTCTCTGCACCAACACCATTGGTTAGCTGTTTCTGAGGATGTATACCAAGGAAATATTACACCCCCTTGGTCATAGAATATATTTCCAGACAAATATTTAATGAATGCTTACAGTAAAGTTAAAGGTGTGCTGATATGGGAAGTGAATATATGTGCATTCTTGTATCCAAATGATGCATATTGTAAGTTGGAAACCCAAATAATCTGTTGCACATTAGATAGATAGTACTTTTACAGAATGGATTTAAAAGTTAACATATCAAAGACTAAGATATTTGTCTTTTGTAGAGAAAACTGAATGAACAGTTGCAAGTTGTGCACAAATACCCCCCCCCTCCAAAAAAAAAGAGCAAATGGATAGATCTGTGTATGTGGCAGAATGTTTACTAACATGGGAAAATAGATGGAGAATGCTTGAAGAAAGGTAGTGGATGGTATATATGGTCAATTATGAAGAATGAATGTTTATCAAAAGAAGACGGAGTTAGTATAAAAATGCCTACTTTGTTATAGAAGTTAATGCCAGGCAACAACAAGAACAACAACAAAGCAACAAAGAGTTAAAAAACTGCACTGGAAAAGACCCCTGTTAAGTATATGTGCAAACAACCATTTTAATATATGAGCTGTTCCAAGCCAAGTTATGGATTCTTGAGAACATTTTTCTTATAAAATTATTCTACTCCCTATGGAGAACATCTAGATCAGACAACTAGATTTAATGAATTATCATGACATGATGCTGGAGTGTTCCAACAGTCAAGCTGATGTAATCCAGTATTGCTTATCAAAATGAATAGTGAGAAGAGAAATCCTAAATCCAATTTTTCACTCCATCAGATTTTGTCTTGAAGAATGCTTCTGGGGATTTCCCATGCTTTTTTCTTCTCTGGCCAGCAACAAGAAGGAGCTTTTGTAGGTAGGATTTGAATAACTGAGGGAACTAATGTGCAATGCTTATGTTGTTAAAGCAAAGCATTTAAAATATACTGATCATTTCATGGGATTGTTGTGTGGTATTCACTAAATTTGAAGTGACTATCAGTATAGTCCTATGTTTGTTTGTTTTTGTCACAGCCATTTCAAACAACAAAACAAACCTGCTAAAGGTCACTTCTGTTTCAAACAGACCTCTTTATTTGGAAATCAGCTTCACTAAATCTTATGCATGAAGAGGTATAGGGCTGTCACCTTTGGGCCAAAAGTGGAGCCAGTTGTAGTAGAAGCAATTTGTTTTGTTGGTGTTGATCTCCAGGTATGACTGCTGCCATTTGGACTGCCTGCTAATCCCAGGGTGGGCAGGTGCAGGTGTTGGAGGTAGATTTTAGTAGATGAAGTCAAAAATGATAACACAAAATTTGGAGAAGTATTGTGGGATTCATATACCAGTAAATAAGATTGCATAGTCATTGCAAGATGGAATTGGTCAACTTCTCGAAGAGGACTACCAGGAAAATCAAAGCACAGGTTTTTTTCCCCAACTGAGGCTGATTCTCCATGCCTGCCAAAAGTCAATATCTTAAGCTGCTCTGTTATACATTATTTATTTATCTATTAAACAAATTTATATGGACACTCAACTCACACACAGATTACTCCGGATGGCTTAAAACATTTATCTGGATTGTCATTAAAGAATATTTAGAAGGTTCCATCGGATTAAAATGGAGGTGTTGTTTATTGATGCATTTCTGTATTCAGTTTTAAATGCAGGAATTGATTTAAATGATTTTGAGGTCTGATTGATTGACAGGTTGCCAAAGTTCATGAGAATCTACCCAAGCTTTAAAATTAGTCACTGAAAGTCAGGTTGTATGATTACCACTAAAGTTTGTTAAATTAGTAATCATAGGAACTGTTCAGTGGTGGTGCTCATATTTATGGAATCTCAGTCAGAGGCCCATTTTTGCCCCTCCTTCTTTGCCATTATGCAAACTTTAAAAGCTTTCACTTTAATGCATTTTATTGAAATGATAAAATGGATTTTAATATCATTTTGCTCTCTTTTAATCTGTAATCAAATGATTATACAACCCCTGTGATCAGCAATGGGAGGAACTACAATGTCCCAATCGCACATGTCATTTTAATTCCTGAAAACTTTAATTAGCTCCCTGCCACAGATTATTTTGTTCTTACTGCTGTTAATGAGAAAATGGGAGGGAGGGAGGGAGAGAGAAAGAGAGAGAGAGAGAGAGAGGGAGAGAGAGAGAGTGAGAGAGAGAGAGAGAGAGAGAGAGA
>JANHFL010006687.1:347999-387598 GCA_032468155.1 Oxyrhabdium leporinum | reverse complement strand
GAAGGAAGGAAGGAAGGAAGGAAGGAAGGAAGGAAGGAAGGAAGGAAGGAAGGAAGGAAGGAAGGAAGGAAAATTTAGATGCTATACTATGAATCTATAATCCCATCAACTGTGTACTCTGAATGGTTGATAAAAAAAAATTGGGGGTGGACTGTGGAGCATGGACTTTCTTCCCAAAGCCTAGTCCAAAGCCTTCACTAATTTCTATTGATTAAATTAACACAGTTTTTAATATATTTATGTGAAATTAAAATACAGCATAATGCAAGGGTTTCATTTCTGTCCTTACTACCAACCATTTCCTGTGGGGAATTGTAGAAAAGCAAAATTGTGTTCTATTAACTTGGCAAGATTGTGTTCTATTAACCTGGCTATGGGGAAAGAATTGTATATCACTAATACAGAGAAAGTCACAGAGGAATGAAAGATTTAAAATGAGAAAGGAAAGGTGTTTTCAGGGAGAAAAGCCATTTTTCCTTGGAGGAAAGTTATGAAAGTGATTTATAAACTACTGAAACTTTCAGCTTTGAAGATTTCTTGAGCTTTAAAAAATTTACAGGCAGCCTCTTGTTTTTACAGCCTAAAGCAGAACTATACTACCAGCTAGGATTTGATACCCTCAGCCAAAAAAAGAATATCACACATTTAATAAACTATCAAATCCTCTAATGCTATTCCCCACTCTCCAGTCACAGCACTGAGCATTAAAAAAGTGAAATCTTTCAGTTCTTCAGATACTGCTGTGGCTCACGTTTTTGCTTCTTTAGCTGAATGATCTTAGAGGCAGTTATGCATTTATTTATTTTTTTCAGACATTTTAACATTTTTTTTTCATTCTTGGAGACTGCCTGGACAGTCCCTACAGTTTTATGACTGAAGGTTTTTGGGAAGTGGTTTGCCATTGCCTCCTTCCTAGGGATGAGAAGAAAGTGATCAGCCAAAGGTCACCCACCTGGTTTTGTACCTAAGGCTTCGTGGTCCTCTGATTTCTAGCCTATTGCTAGAAACCCAACTGACTTTCTTCATAAATCATAAATATCAGAAGTTTCAACCTTAAAGATATTTTTCAGTTCTGATATAGGTATGAAATCAATTTGATTTCCAAAGTAGACTCGATTTAAAAAAATGAAAGCATCTCAGATTTCTGAGGCATCTAAAGGAGTAGTTCCATACTGAAGTATCAAAACGTGTTTGAGTTGATTGTATTGCCATTGTAGTAGGCAAAAGGTTGCTGCCAGACCTATCCAACTTAAGCATTTCAGAAAGAAAGACCCTTGACTCCATTTGTAGTGAACAATATACATTTACTTAAGCCAAGTGGTTACAGCATAGGAAAAGCTGAATATAATGATTCCTGCATAAAGCTATTACTTTTCTCCTCTCCCAGGCCTTCCCCCCTGGTCATTTTACTAGTTTCCAATATGAAATTAGTTGTTCTGGTAGCAATTCTGAGGTTTGGCACCTCTTTGACAGGTGTTCTCATTCTGTTCCCATTCCTGTGTCCTTGGATCATTCAACTGGTGTCTCTGGTTGGCGCTTCTAGTTCTTGAAATCCCTCCTCCCCGTATTCCCCCTTCCCCCTTATTTTATGACAGGCTGAAATCAAAGCAAAGCAGAGCTGAAGCGGTGTGATGGCAGATCTAAGAGTTGTTGAAATTCCTTAAAATAATAATTGTAAAAGCACTTAATTTAAACCTCCTATGTCAGAACTTGTCCATTCTCTCAAGAGAACATCCCACTCCCAATTTTTCAGTATAACTCTTCCATAAAAAAGTATTCACAAGGCTTCCGAATCAAAATCCAGTCTATGTCTAAATGTGTCAAGCTGCTCTCAGACTAGGAAATGAAAGACGCCTTTTCTATATGCTTACCAAAGTAATTGCTAAAGTCCTACCCCATCTAAGGTCAAATATGGAATATCTCCAGATCTGGGTGACCTAAACACCCACTGACATTGCTCATGGTAGAATTGAGTTAGAGCCAGTTCCTCCTCATCCAAACTTCCACAGCCTCCGATTACTGGGACCTAACCTCAGGTAGTCCTTTACATGCATCCAGAATTGAGCCCAACATTTCTGTTGCTAAGTGAGAAATTTGTAAAGTGAGCTTGGCCCTATTTTATGACTTTTCCTGCCACATTTGTTAAGTGAATCACTTCAGTTGTTATATTAATAACATGGTTGTTAAGTGAATCTGGTTTCCTCATTGACTTTGCAAAAGGGGATCACAAGACCCAGGGACATTGCAATCAACATAAATGTGAGTCGTCAAGCATTTGAATGTAAATCATGTGACCTGGGGGATGCTACAACAGTCATAAGGGTGAAAAATGATCATAAGTCATTTTTTTCACTTTTTTGTAAATGGAGGACTACCTGTAAATATCATACACTCATGATATCCCAAATTGGGCAAATTTTGGGAAAATTGGATCTCTGTTTGTCTATTCTGTCTATAATTGAAAATCAATAACTAAATCTCTTTCTGAGGATTTTCCAGGTTGGGGTTAGAGTTATCACATTTTTATCACAGAAATGTCCATAAGAAACACAATTGTAAACCTTCAGGAGAATAGGTGCTGGAGCTAGAATAAATAATTGAAAAAAGAATTATGTGTTATATGTTTAGTTTAGTTACCACTAAAGTTCCATGCAGTGTAACATGATCATAGGAGATTGCTGAAATCATCCTTATTCAAGTTCTGTCAAAGTTCTAGATTGTGTTACATTTAAATAATATAATTGTACTAATATAATTTATATTTCTCAGGATTCCCTCTATTTGCCTGTTGAAGACAAAGATACACAAAAGCATTGCAATTACCTGCTTTAATTGTCATGATAGTTTTTTATGCCTTTAGATCACACAAGAAAGGGGATTTTTCTTGCTGTTAA
Source organism: Oxyrhabdium leporinum (assembly GCA_032468155.1). NCBI lineage: Eukaryota > Metazoa > Chordata > Lepidosauria > Squamata > Cyclocoridae > Oxyrhabdium > Oxyrhabdium leporinum. Next base: position 384,704 of record JANHFL010006687.1, on the reverse strand, counting down.
TTATATGTAAGACTAGATCTTAAAATGTAACCTGTTTTATAAATATTAACTGTATTTGCTTTTACACTATATCTCATAAGACCCAGAAATACTCCTCAGGAAATATTCAGTGAAGATGGCTGAAAAGGGGGTGGAGAAGAGAGAAAGACTTTTCCCTAAATGTTGTCCTTCACAATCTTTCTCTTTTTTCGCAGTGTTATCCTTTTGCTGTAAGAGAATAAGACTCTTTAAGCATCCTTCTGAATTGTCTTAGATCAGAGAACAGGGACTTTATCTTTTATCTTTTTTCTTTCTTTCTGCCTTAGAAGGTGCTAGTGCAGTTTAAAAACCTGCTGTTTTTTCATTAACATCAAGCTGGTGCATCAAAAACTCTTCTGTTTTTATCCGTACATCTTAATTATTAATCGTTCTGTACCTTAGTTCTTGCAATTAATTTAGTAAGTGAAAACATTAGCAGAACAATCTGCATCCTTAAATAATTTAAAGCATTAATGGTGCCTGATAATTTTGGGAGTGACTCATTATTACTAATTCTTATTCTTCAGCAACTTGTAATCAGTGAAACTGATTAACATAAGTGCCATTTTCCATTTTCCAGGTGTTTAATAATATACATTTGCTTTTAAAGAACAACCTATCTGAATATGTTTTGAAACTATTAGTTTAGTTTTAATAGAAATTGATTTCATTCTTAAACATTTGCTCATAAGTATATTTATTGAAGTTAATGAGATCTCTTTATTATGCAAAGCCTAATATAGATAGCTTCACTTTATCAGAAAAAAAGAACTAAAAGTAACTCAGTGCCAGAGCTAGCAAACAGGCTTGCCATTATTGAGACAAGATTTCCATCTAAATATCGGTGTTTAAACTGAGGAATGAATAAAAAATGGAAATGGAAAATCATTCAATTTCAGCCTGGAACAAATAAGGCAAGGGCATGCTGAAAATCAATATGACACAAGTAATACCATTAATATTTTATTTGGCATATGCTTCCTCACCTAAATTGGCACACTGTAAGTTTACTACTAGGTCTACAATATTGCAGTCAGAGAACTAGTGAACACATTATCTAAAGATTAAAATGACGTAAGGGATTTCAACATAGAATTATTCACACACTTTACACAGTATTATTGGTTTCCAATCTAATCCAGCAGGGCTAGCAATTTTCCGATGATTAAGGGCCGCTCTTAACATCCAGGAGGAGTCTGAAGGCCTTGGTGGCTGAGATGATCTTTTCATTTGGTTTCAACTTCAAAATGGGAGAAAACCACACCAGCAACTTTCATCAATTAGGAGCAGGCAAAAACCCAGAGCTATTGACAAAAGGGTTGCAGGCACTCTAGGTGCTAGTAGTCTGTAGAGTTTCTCAGTCATCCAGGTCATGATTGTCCCAAAGGTGCTTTTTCAGGAGGCAACTGGACTTTCTTGTTTTTTTGTTTTGGTTTTTTTTGCAAAAAGTCTTCAAAAGAAAAAATAAGAAAGTCCAATTGCCTCCTGAAAAAGCACCTTTGGGACTAGATGCTAGAGCTTTCCCATCCCTCCAATGCAGGCATCACCCAAGTAGGGCTTGTAGATTTTTTTTTCTCCATAGATCTAGCAACTCTGATCATTGTAGTTGAAATATTTCATTGTCCTCGTCAACAGCCATTTAGTCGTATCCAACCCTCAGCCACTCTATGGATCAGCAACCTCCATGCCACTCTGTCTCACACCAGCTCCTTTAGATCTGCCATGGTCATCCTGATCTCATCCCTTATAGCAGGGATCCCCAACTCCTGGTTTATGGAACAGTCCTAGTCCACAGCATGACAGAATCTGTGCAAACAAATGAAGCCCCATCCGTGGGATGCAGGCAGCATGTGAAACCACACCCCGACTGGTCCACAGAAAGACCTGTCTCTAGGGAACCAGTCCCTGGTTGGGGGGCACTTCTTTATAGTGTCCAGCCAGCAAGCACCAAGGCAGCCCCTTCTCTTTTTCCACTGATCATTCCCAGCATGATTGACTTTTTGAGTGAGCCATTGGGGTTAAAATTGGTGGTAGAAATATCAATAACCTCCGATATGCAGGTGTTGCTTGCTCACGGAAGGCAAGGAGGGTCTGGAGTTGCTAATCCTAAGGGTCAAAGATAAAATTTGAACTGCATCTTAACATCAAGAAAACAAAGATAATGACAACTGCAGGGAACACAGAGATCAGAATTCAGATCGACAATGAGACCATCAAAACAGTAGAGGAAGGTATCTTCCTCAGCTGTAAAATTGACCTATGTGGTGACTGCAGCCCTGAGATCAGAAAGTGTATAGCACTTGCAAGAAGTGCAAGAAAAACTAATTCCAACTGATTTTCTTCCACATGAAATTTACAACTGCATAGCAAGGACAAAAACCTAACCATTATCCAATATGACTTTCCCCATACATTATTCATTTTTTTAGAAAAAAACATAGCTTTACAGTTTGAAATTTGTCAAACATAAAATAGGAAGACAAGATTGTGAATAAATTGAGACAAAAGTGTAAAGAAATTGCTTCTCTGAGTATAACCTTACCTATAAGTATCCAACTGGGGACCAAAATATAATATCTAATTCAAAGAAAGAACTTACCTGAATAGCTGTATAATTTATAGATCAGTCTATAACTTAATAACATAATCTTATATACAATAACAATTTAAAAATGCACTAGATTCAGTTGAGCTCATTTTGAATGCTGAATTGCAATTTTCCTACAAACAGAAAATTAATGTAGTAAGAAAATGTCAGAAAGCTTTACCCCGTAGATTGGATTGTCCAAAAATTTAGTTGATTTACATGAACTCTTTGCACATGAAGCCATTCAAAAAGCAAAACTGTTTTCCATGTCTGTAACACAACTGGAGGGATGATAGACATTGAACCAATGCCAGAAAATCCTTACACTCATCCAGTAAATTAATGATTTATGGCACATACAATGAACACACGGCTTAGTGAAAAGTCCCATTTATATGAGTTAGATGTTATCAGACATTCATACAAACACATGCTACATTTTACTCTGAAATTTCAGGCAATCTGGTTTGGCAAAATTAGGGTTGAGCTGCAGAGTCCCTTTAGAAATGCCCCATAATCATGAACTGGCATGGAAAAACAGTCTGCAAAAAGTTGCCAGCAGCTTAGCTAGTGGGCATGGAAACATGAAGTTCTGTGACCCATTGAAAGAGGAATTGAGTAAACATAATTTCTAAGGCTTAACCTTGAAAGATTAGACATCAAGCTGCCATCTTTGCATGACAAAAAGAGTTGGCAGCAAAGTCCAGGAGTTGGGACGTCATATTATTGTGCAGACTGAAGTTTGATTTGCTTTGACTATCTGAGAACAAAGGATAATTGCCATGCAGTATTAATACTGGCATTTCAAATAATCCACTGTAATGATGAAAGGAAGATTTGGTATAATCTTTTGAAAAAAGCACAGCACGATGATTACAGATATTGTTTCTTTTCCAAAGGAAAAAAATCAATACAACAGTGTCCACATATTTTTGAAATTCATAAAATACTTTCGTAGGGGGAATTGTGTATTTAAGCTCTTCGTGCATATTTTCTACTCACAGTGTGAGTTTATGAGAAGCTGTAGGAAGGGAAGAAGCTGATGTTTCTGATTTTACTAAAACTCATAGCTTTATAGAACTGCACTTGAAGAAATACGTGTGCAGAAAAAGAGACTATGCTGGAGCCAAAGACTGCACATAAGAAACTTTTTTTTTTAAAAAGCAGCATTTGTTGGCAGTTACAAGTCCTATAATCTACATTACTATATATCATGGATCATTCCATGTTGCTTTAACAGGGGAATTCACATATGACTTTCCTCTCTTCTTTATTTATACTTTCTGAAGCTATATCACCGAGATAAAGGTTCCATTTGACTCTGGTAAATAAAAAAAAACTTCTGGGATTCCTAAAAATGGGCTTTCTCCTTAATTTAAGAGGAATTTTCTGCTTCTGATATTAATATCATCCAATCCTACTGCATATGTCATTTCCAAATTGAAGATCTGCTTCATTGTTGTTGTTTTTTATTAAATGGACATAATCCTGAAGGCACTGGAAACATGTCAAGATTCTGATGAGGTTAAAGTGGAAATGTTGCCATATTCTTTTTTTGTTCCAATCTCTCATTTGTTGGGTTTGTACAACATATGAGAGTAGGCCAAAATGGCATCAGATGGTTCCTGAATATTATGTGAATTAAACATTGAGTCCAGCCAGTATATTGTTCGTTTGTTTGGGCAAAGTATGTGATGTGAACCTAACCAATATGTGATTTCTTTTGCTATGGTAGCTTTAACATTACGGTCACATGCTTGAAAGCAATTGCAATTGATTATAAGCAGGATCCCATCCTAAATAGAATCAAAACTCTGAATTAGGACTGTGCAAAGTATTACAAAGAAATATTTTGCAGCATATATTAGTGTTAGCAAAGCATTTGTCCTGAAACATTAAACAGCCATATCCAGTGGAATACTCTACTGTCTCAGACAAACCCCCTGGTTTAGCTATCTGCCTGTATAATTCTCAGTTGAATGAGACTTGAATATATATCTGCTGTTCCATAAGCAACATTGGTTGCTTAGCCAGAGCAAATACTGGTACTCCATGTTAATTGCTATCTTTGTACCAACTTGGTAAAAACTGGATCTACGACAATGCACTGTGGCCAATTTGCCACAGCCAATTTGCAGTGGCCAATTTGCCATGGCCAACTCGCCACAGGACATGTCACAATGGCCAGTTCACTGCAGGACAAGAGTTAAACTAATATCGAAGAAATAGTGGAATAGAATCATTAAAGAAAGGTGCCAAATATGAATGATAAAAATTAAAATAATTCTTAAATTATTTTAAATAATTAAATTGAATTGTTGAATTGTCCCACAGTGAATTGTCCTTGGCCAATTGGCTGTGGTGAGTTGGCTGTGGCAAGTTGTCCCATTTCATAAAAAATAGAATTAAAGGTGACTTGGTCATTGCACTTAACTGCAAGATCTTAAAAAGCAATTTCCTGTTTACTGCTCAATCACAAACCATCTATTAAGTACTGAGCATTCTCAGTGGCCACAAAATGTGGACTCTAAGGGAACAAAAAAAGTAATAAGGGGAAAGTAAGGGAAAGAAATATCATAAGAAATGACTGGTTAATATTTTGCACAGGGCCACTGCAGATTGCAACAGTAAGCTTAATGCTAAGATCCATAGGCCACCTCTGTCTGGGGCAATAGGTTAGTGAATACCATTTGCTGAATAGTTCTAGCAGAAAAGGAACACTAGTCATCTTTATGTCTTATGAGAAGTTTCCTGGAGATATTTGAGACAAGCAAAATGTTGGATTAAGTAAATCTTTGACCTCGTCCAGCTGAGTTTCTCTTTGCTTTTGAACTGAAAGGGAAGTCAAAGCATTCTGCTGCCGCCGTTGCTTCTACACGGGGAGTGTGACAATATGACCTGAGGCTCAACAATGTACTTAGCATCATATACCGCAGGGGCTTCAGATGACTCTTGAGTGGAATTCAAAAGACATTTGTGCTAGCTGCTGCCTAATCTCCTCTGGCTCCCATGTTAACGATTGGAATCTCTGTTCCTCCTGAATAGTTCCCAAACCCTAAGTCAATATATTCAAGACAGATCTGCTTCTGCTTCTGCTGCCGACTTCTTCTTCTCATGCTTGTAAGAGGTGATGCAAACTAATTCCAGTGCTGTGCTTAGAACTCAGAAACTCAGAACCAGCTTAGAATAAGAGCCAGGTCCTACCAGCCCAATCAATAAGGTTCTGAAGGAATGGCATCCTATCCTACCTTTATTTTTAACATTAACAGGGTGCACATACAGTAAATTGAGGGTAAAGATTTGTTCTCCAAAGTTGTGCATTGGTTTCTGAACGTTTTCACCCAAGCTACAGATATTCTCCACTATTGCAAAACATACAGTAAGTCTTAACCCAACTCCTGGAATAAAGCCTTTACATGTCATGTGATAGGATTAGGGTAAAAACAAAAAGGGTACTCACTTCCTCTTTTATCAAGAACATTCAAAAGTTCAGTGGGCCATAATGGAGATGAAAAGAAATGACATCATATCATGACAGTGTTTCTCTGTTGCTCATAAGCAGCAGCCTAATACTAAGTTAGACAGCAGACAGGAAGATCAGCTATCAACTCTGAAATTCTCAGTCATCCAGGTCATGGACCAGTTGCCTTTTGAAAAAAAGTATCTTTGGGACTATCAGTTCTGGGCTGCAAATTTCCAGATGATTACTAGGTGGCAGCAAAGTTTTGCTGCATCCCCTTATTATCCTTAATAATTATCTATAGTTTTGTTGCCCAGATCTTGTACTGTCCTAATACAAAGACAACAATATTACATTGTGCTATTTTCAGTTCTACATAACCCAGGTTTTCTTCAGTCTCAGTAGATGGTAATTGAATAACATACCCAACAGTCAATAGACCTTCCAACTCCTGTTTACAAGCATCTATTCATAATCAATTTACAATGGTAGCTAGCCTCCCAGCATTAAAAGGCAGCTCTGCATTAGTAGGCCTGTTGAAGGATTTGGTCTGGAGGTTGAAATTTTTGATTCTTATGAAATACAAGACCTCTTTTTTCTTTTTAGAAAATATTCTGCTCTTACACAGATTTCTCTTCATGGCTGAGCAGGTTTTAGCCTTAATTGGTATTTTTCAGTTTCTGCATGAAATACTAATTGCTTTCCTTTGCTCCTTTACATATGAGATGGGACTTGAAATTAACAAGCTATGTAGCAGGTGATGTACTTACAAGCACTTAAGATGTAGATCTTTCTACTTTGTTGGATTATCTAAATGCAGCAAGGTCTGGACCCAAGTAGGTAGTACTTCCTATCTAAGACTGCTTAGAGTAATACAATAAAATTGATCCAGAAATAGGGGATTAAGTCAGTAACATTTCAGTGAACGCAGTGTGCCTACTGCAGAATGTTTCTGAGCATTCTGTTGCTACTGCAGGTAGTCCTCAACTTACAATTTGGGATGAACACCCTTTGAACGGTTTGGGAGTAGGAATGGATTTCCAGAGAAAAAAAATGCAAACTACAGGGACCAAGAGCACTGCTCAGGTGACTCTGGAGACACTGATAAACCTCAAGGTGCTTCAACAACCCTCTGAAAGGATGCAAATGACCAGCCATCTGCAAGGAATATAAATCCTTCCATTCCCCACTATCCTGTCAGAACTGAAGAAGCTTCTTGGATGAGAAACGAAACATCTTCAAAAGAAAAAAACAAGAAAGACCAGTTGCTTCCTGAAAAAAGCACCTTTGGGACAACCATGACCTGGATGACTGAGAATCTCTATAGATTCCTTGATTTACAATTATAACAGTTAATTTAATGACCATTCAAAGTTAAAACAGCACTGAAAAAAAGTAATTTACGATCATTTTCACACTTATGATCATTGCAGCATCCCCATGATCACATAATCAAAAGTCAGACACTGGGTAACTGACTCATATATATGATGGCTGCAGGGTTATGTGATCTCTGTTTGCAACCTGCTGACAAAGTCAACGGGGAAGCCAGATTCACTTAACAACTGTGTTACTAACTTAACAACTGCAGTATTTCTACATAAATTGTACATAAACTGTAGTTCTTGTCTGTCTGATGGAGTTCCTAACCCTAATCCTAACTCTACCTTCATCATGTATAGGTTGTCATATACTGCTGGTACAGGCCTCTATATATTTGTACTAGATAGAAGGAATAATCTTTTTTAAAAAAAACTGGAGGTACAACTGCAACTGAGACAATAGTCAGATAAAAGAAATCTTTGTTCAGGGCAGAATATAATTTGGCAAAGTGTTTCAGACATTACCCTTCCTAGTTCTCACAAAGATGGGGAAAGCACATCCACGGTTGCAATGTAAATGTTACTGTAGCCTTTTAATGAAAGCAATATTAGTTTGCATATGAGGGGTCCTTGGTTCTCTGCACCAAGGATCCCTCATTTCAACCCTGAGCTGCAAATATTCTCCTTTATTACTTTGCATATCTTTGGTTCTCAAACTTGGAGAGCTGAAAATATCTCAGTATGAAGTACTTGCCATATATAAATGACATCTAGTATGGCTGTGCCCAAGATGAATTATTCTACTCTGTGTATATTGGTTTGTACAGAATATGTGATGTCTGGCCTTTTGAGGCAGGAATACCAGCCCTATATGCTATTATAATATCCCTTCTTCCTCCAGATGTTAACAATAGCATCAGCATAGGGTTATTATTTTATGTTCATAGCAGTTCAGAGTTCTCCCTCTGTCCTAGTTTTCAATACAATTTGTATGAAAATAAATAAGTTATTTATATGCAGAATTGCATAACCCTTCTCCGCTTCATCTCCGTCAAGGGAGTTGTTTTCCTGCTGAAATGTTGCTATTATGTAACTGAAGAGTAGTTCACCTAGAAAGGGAGTTACATTTCTCACAATATCTTTTGATAAGGAAATGCAGCATTTTCTGATCCTGGCTAAGCCCAGGGCCCTTAATGAGTTGCTACCCAAACAATCTCTCTAAGTTCCCACTTCATTGTAAAATTAAAAACAAAATATGGATAAAATAAGCAAAGGTTCCAAGGCTACTATGTGAGTTTTTGTATGTTTTCCTCAATATTCAAAACAAAACAAAACACCAAACTAGAGCACTCGCCAAAAATCGTACAAAATGGAATTCAAGAGCATTGGAAAGAAAATACATGTAAACAAGCTTCATTCCAAATAACAAATACAAAAGCAAGGTATTCTATAGAAAATAACTATAATTGCAGCATATTTCACATGTTAACATGAAAAAGGCATAAATATTACTTGTCAAACAAATTATTTAGTACAATAAAAAGTCTCTGGCTCTAATAATGCACTGCATAACAATTTTCTATAGCTGTGTATTGGAACACACACAGAGACACACAAAAGCTGGAAGAGCAAACGAAATGACCCAACATATTTTTCAGTACAGAAAATTCCAGATTGCAGCAAACATCCTCTATAAACTCCCCAGTTTTTAGATTTATTTTATCATAATTTGTCATCCAAAAAGTCTGCATGTGCAGTGATAATGTATTCTAATCAAATGAAATATTTCTCCCAAACCCATTGCATTAAAAAACAACAATATTGCTTAAGCTTAAGGCACTTACCACAAATCCCTACCTATATTTTTCAAGAATGTTTATCTATTTCTATTAGTATAATTTCAGGATAAGCTACAGCAGTTATACTGAGTTATTTACATTTGTCTTTCAACCAGGGATACTTTTCAATTATATTGGTTTGCAGCCGTTTTTATAAATTATTCATCATTGTCTTTCTATGAGTAAACATAGATGGTTGAGTGCCAAGTGGCTAGACCTTAAAACTGGGCCACTGAAAATTAACAATAGTCTGATCAGGTATGGAGAAAGAAAACAACAACAAACAGAATTTATAGCATATTTGATGACTTCTACAAACCATAGGATTTTGATGGCTTCTAGGTCGGTTTCATGAGCCATGAAGAACTTACAGATCTCTGAAGAAAGGCGTGGCTGTCTGCCTCATTAGCTAAGAGTCTAATCTGGAGGAAAGAATATTAAGCTAGTTCAAGAACCAATATAATATGAAATTTGGTGCAGAGTTTTGTGCAGATGAGCATTGGCTCATTATTTACTTTTAATAAATATAGTTCTTAAGGCTAGGTAGGATTTTCTTGTAATGTACATATTATGTTTCAGAAATGATCACAAAGCTAATAGAAAAATGAAGAGTTTTTTATTTATGGTGATCTTTGATTTTGCATTATATGTTGCCTTTACTGCCTACTACAGAAGAAATTCCTTCCGCAAATTTCCCCAATAGTTCATTTTAACCCAGAAAAACAGCACACAATTCATTGAAGCACAGGTTGTTTATTACAGTACAAGAGGCAGAAAGACTAACCTAAATAAGCGGGCAACGTTCAGTCCCTTTATATAGAATTATGCAAATCACAATATATATTTAATCTATACCGCAGAAAAGTCAGGATGGTGAAGTAATATGGCATTACAAAAACAATAGTTTACTGAGTTAAATAAAGTAATCTTCCTTGAATAGATTATTTTAGAAAGTTATTTTTTCTAGATACGGCTTACCTTTGAAGGGAATGTTCCTGCCTATCCTAACATCATCTTCCCACCATACAATCTAGTTGTATCCAATTGTAAATATATACAAAATTACACGTCTTTCTCTAAAGGATTGATCTGCAAATTCTGATAGGATCTCAAGAGGCCACCATTATGGGAAACTGTTCCAGACAAATGACATCCATTCTAATTCTAAGTGGGAAAATTACATTTCTCACTTTTATTTGGAAGGGAACATATTCACTGGTCTCTCACTAGATCTGATCAGAAAATCAGCCCCAGAGAAAGATCAGAACTATTCTTTACTGAGATTGCTATCATAAACAGAAGGCTGGCTGTGCCATAACTCCCCTATTTTCATACTTTAGTGAATTGCGGAGAAATCTCACTTCTGAGCATGATCTTGTTTCCTAGGACTTAAAGACTGTTTTGGCCCGTTTCGCCTAGGAAACAGTTCTGCCATATTTCTATCAAAGCCTCACTTCACTAGAGTGCTAGATTATGATTTGACCTGGAAATAGAGTTGCCCACTATTCAGAACAATGGGATAAATGCAGCTTTGAGGTTCAACGTGATTATTGATGATTAGAATAGCTGTTTTATGTTTTATAGATCCAAGCACTGTTGCCAATTCTTCAGGCTCATTGCTGATGGATCTGAAACCTACACCAAAAGCCCCTAGCAAAGTCTTTTATACATTGGAAACAAAAGACAAGAGTTTATATGGTGAATTGCAACTACTCTGATTTTAGTGACAGATTTTCAATGCACTAATTTTCTAATCTGTTTTTTCATATTAAACCTCTCCAAAAATTTGCCAGATTTTTTCCAAGACAGAAAAGTGGATAAAAGTTACACTTGCTTTATAAACTTTATAGATTTTACTTTTCTTCAAAAAGTAGAGACTTTTTTTCTGATCTTCACTAAAAAAATGTTGACAACTGGGAAGAATAACTTCTTGTAGCATTTCTCCTGCCATGGATCTCATTTCTTTTCTCAACAGAATTCTAGGAATTTGATGTCTTCATATTCTGCTGTCTACACAACACCACAAATACAGAGAGCTGTGAAAGCCTGACCTTGCTAGTCATAATATGTGATCAGTATGTAAATGTCTAGATTAACAAGATAGCTTTCATTTTGTATTAGCACCGACAAACATGTTATAGTTTAATCTATAATGCAAGATAATAATCGAGGTGGGCTATTGGTGCTGATGTAACTATTTAATATTCTTTCCCAATTTGTCTACAAAATATGACAAGAATTGTGGTATCAACACATCTGAAAAATAAATTGGGATGACTACTCTAGGAGATTCAAAATTCTTCCTTGGCATGGAAGCTGACATTCTGCTTGACCATTGCTTCAATTATGACATCAAGAGCACTAAACAATTATGATTTTATTGCCCTGGTTATCTCACTGATATTAGTGAGGAAGGGAACCTTCCTTCTAATGCAGAACTTGCTGAATCATAACACTCAGGAAAGAAAAATATTTTAAACTCTAATTACAAGGAGGTTTGTAAAACCTGAATACCTAAGATAATACAGTCTGCTAGACAAACACTTTCTGCCAGTACAGCTGAGTTTGTAAAACTCAGTGTAGAATTAGATTTTAGCCTTAAATTGAAACAACACCAAAGCTTCATAATGTTTTTCATTTAATATATAAATCAGTGTTCTGTCTAAATTAATTACAGGTCAGATAATAGATGGAGAACTTATAGTAAGGTAAATGAGTTTGTACTCTTCTCTTTTTCAGAAGTCACTGCTGCCTTAAGCTACTTTGAAGTCCTCCATAGATCAAAGCATGGGATCTCTTGCCTCATCACATAGCAGAGAATCAATATATTTTCTTTTGTTAAGTTACTGCAAATTTCAGATGACCTATTTGCACACATATAAGCCTTATAGTACAACAGTTTGATCAGAACCATTCGAGATAGTGAGCATAAGGCCACTAAATTCTTTCATCAGGCCCAATCACATCTTATCTATACAATGTCCCCAGGAACTAATTCCACTGCAGAGTCATCTTCATAAGGGTCAGGTGCTCTCATGTGCATGAGGTACATGAGGGTTAGGGAAGATGGATGAAAAATATTGGCTCCACTTCTCATCTACCATTGGCTTCCTTGCTTTTAGGAGGGAATGCTTGAATGTTCCCAAGTGGCATCCACATTTATAAACCTGTCTCAGGATTCAGAACAGATGGAGGAGAGGAGGGGAGGGGAGGGGAGAAGAGAGGAGAGGAGTAGCTTCCAACCTTCATCAGTTGAGCATAAGCTGATATACTAAAACATCAGCCTATTAGAAAGTTACAAATAAAAAAAAATGTCCTCTCCTTCTCATAGCTTATTTTTTATTTATAGGCAATCCAGAAATCAACATCTTTTCAATCCTACTTCAGCAAAAAATTACTTAGGCATTTACTATTTATTTAAACAAATAGTTTATCCCTGGTTAAATAGTCCAACTTTATATTCCTTTTTTTTTTGCTCTGCATTCTGTTGACCTTTAAATCATTCTTGCAGCATCACAGATTTGGTCTTTCATTACTCTTTGGCATTTAAAAGGAGGCTTCAAAGTTTTCACCAGCCTACTTTGTAGCCTACTTTAAAGAGGCATAAGAGGATTTTTTCGCAGTGGTCATCATCTCTGATCATTCTCAGACACATCTTCTGTCAGCTATGACTCATACCAAAAGCTCTAAAAAGTTTAATTCATAAGAAAGCCACAGGCAGTTTTGCTTACAGACAGATTACTAACATTAAAACTGGCAACATTATCCCATAGAGAAATAATAACACCTGGTTATTATTATGGGATAACAGAGCAACATTAACTTTCTTCTCCTTTTGTAAAGGTAACATTTTTCTCTAACATCAGTGACCCCAAATGACTAGTCTAATAATCCCATATTGAGTTGTTGAAAAGTCTATGCCTCCTAATGGCCTGTATGTATGAGAAGAATTACAGGTGTGTAGTTGCAACTCATAGAAATAAAAAAAAACAAATACAGAGCTACTATGGCAGTTGTTTGTCTAAACAAAGCAAATTACCTCAAGGAGTTCAAATGGAACAGAAATATTCTTAGGCTCACCCAAGGAACTGCTTGATATTTAAGATACAAAATCCCAGCATTTCTACTAGCGTCACACAGGATTCGTTTTCAGAATGTCTAATTTCCTTCTACATTCTCCAACTTCAGAGGCAATAATCTTCTGCTAGTAGTCAAACATGGATATGATCTCACATTTGATTTTCTAACTATGATCAGTTGCCTGATTGTTTACATTGTTTATATTTATTCTATTTTTATTAATCCCATATTTTGTAGGCGGATTAAAAGGAGAGGAGCAGAACCCAAACAAAGACACAGTGAAATTCAGTGATGACAGCATCATAGGAAACAACAATGGTGCTTTGAATCACACTTGACTTAAAGTGATTAAGTGGGTACGTCCCTCTAGTTTTCTCAGTAACACTACTAAAGAACAATACTCCTGCCACTTTCTGGATTTTTTCTTTCTTTCTTTCCAGCCTAATTTATCACCCTGAGACTTCCTGGTGATTTCCTATTACCTTCCCCTATTGGTATCTTTGATTGTCACTTTGTTGTTTGTATGTACACTGAGAGCTTTTGCACCGGAGACAAATTCCTTGTGTGTCCATTCACACTTGGCCAATAAAGAATGTGATAAATACTAACTGGGTCTGACTTTGCTTAGCTTTTTTTGAGATTGGTCGCAGTTGTGCTACCCTGTAAGTTGGGTGGAAATAGGTAGAGAATACAGTGTGAAAAAGTAGTCATTCTAACATAATGTATTAAAATGCTCTGAAACATAGAATATCCAACATTATCTCAGATCTAAGCAATCTTCTCATCCGGCATCAAAAAGGCAGTTATATAGTGATTCAGCGGAACTTCCTAGGGAAGGCTCTATCACAGAAGGGGTAGCTGAAAAGATTCTCATTCAACCATAAACCATGGCTATCTTATGTTCGCTTAGCATGGAATCACAGGAGAATCTAGAAGTCCAGGCGAACTGGTATAAGTGTATGTAATCCTGAATTAGAAAATTTAGATCTTTCAGTCCCAAAATATATATTCTCATTCTTAGATTTCATTACTATTTAAATAACCACTTCCACTTCTTTAGGGTGTCATTTTCTAAAGTTGTTTGCAGTGGTGAGCTGGAGCCAGCTCCTACTGGCTCAAATAACCAATTGTTAAATTTTGGTTGAGAGGAAAGCTGAGCCACCAGGGCTGGCATCAGCTGTTTGATGGGAAGTAGCACAGCGTAGTGGCTGCAGTGGAGGTGACAGCGCCCGTGAGACCTGGAGTGGTTGGAAGAGCTCAGCACGGTGCCTTTCAGGGCAAAGGTAGCTGCAAAAGATTAAATAGCAGAAGATCAGGTCTTTTGAGCTGTCTTTATGCATACATTTCTTTTTGGGAGAGTCAGTTGTTAACTATTTGCCACACGTCACCCCTGCTTCTTTGGCTTTGGAACGTTCCTGTTTGAATCATCAGTGATACTGTCTATTCATTGTGACCTCTAATCATTCTCTTTTTAAATTCCTTTCACTTTTTCCAATATTAGGGTCTTTACAATGACTCTTACATTATACGCTCAGAATATCTCTAGCTGTAGTTTAATCGTTAGTGCTTCCCATGAGGAACCTGCTTTTACTTCATTTAGAATTGAACTTTGGTTCGTGTGATCTAAGAGATTCCCAGCAATTTTTTTTCCAGCATTACAATTCAAAGACATCCATTTTATTTTGCTGTCTGTTTCTCAGATGTTTGTTACAATTGACAATGTGTACCTATCTTGTCAGTGTGATGCTTCTGCACCTTAATATTTTGTTTCTATCTATCATGCTATTGCTTTCATGTAACAATATTCCTGCAGCTGTAACTACGGTTCTTTACAAATCTGATATTCAAGAGGAATTGATCAGGTTTCAAATTAGACAATAGCAGCCCCCAATTCAGTGTGTCCATTTGATGTAAAGCAAAACAGAAGCTGGACAGACATTAGCAAAAGACACTGAACCCTAGATTGGATTTCCTGTCCTGTCCTGTTTAGAAGCTCATTAGAATGGCAGTCTTGATTTCCTTAATTCCATGCTTTGCACAATTTTACAAGGAAGTTCCATTAATCCATTGATGATTATTCCTACGTATCTATGTAACTTAATTACTTCTCAAGTAAGGCTCATAGCTCCAAAGGGTTCCATTTGTATGTAGTAATCCCTGTTTCATCCAATTGATATGTGTCTTTTGTTTATATTATGAGAATAATAACCCAGGAGAATAATAATGGTAACAGACTGGGGCTGAAAACAGAAACGGTAGAGCTGCCATAACCATCAATTGATGGTCTCTTATTTTTTGTTCTTGCACATTTCCTGTGCAACTTATGCAATCTTCCTTTCCTTTGTGTTACAAAGAAAAATAGCATGTTTGGATGACTATGCCTGTGAGTGCCTTGTAAACAATGAACAAACCAACTATGGTACCTTGAATTATCCTGGGCCCAAAGTCCATCACAGTATCCAGTAAGGAATTAACACATACTATAGCATTTCATCAAGGATGATCAGAAGATGTGATGGCATTAGAAAGGGGGGGGGGGGCAGAGACAAATGTCTGGAGGAGATCTCTCCAAAATTCTTATTCCTATTAATATGTAACAACCTGATTTGGTTTCTTTTCTGTTTGCCTTTATCACTAAGTCACTAAGAAAATAATATAATTAATCTTAACTAAAAAGATTTGCTGACTATTTTAGTGCTAGCAAAATTCAAGCAGAACACAACACTGTAGATTGTCTTAGGATTTCTAATGGTGTGCAAAGGGAAAACAACAGAGAAAAGATTGAAGGGGGCTCCTTCATGGCCATATATGTGTGTTACTGATCGAAAATAACTTTCTCAAAACAGCAATGGCATTGGCTGTATTTCATATCTATGTAGTCCTGTAGGACAATGGTTTTGAAGAAGTAAGCGATGTAAAAACTGTAGTTTGATGGCAAACCATAGTTTGCAAGCAGATTCAAGACTCTATTTCTGGAATTTTCCAATAGATCTAGGAAATAAAATCCACAGAGCTGCTGCCACTTAATATTGACAATACTGAAGTAAGTTGTGCAATAATGGTCTGGATAAGTATAAGCAGCATCCGGTGCTTCAGATTATGAATCTGATTCTATAAGTCATAAATGCTATGCATAGCGATTCTGAAAGGGTGGGGAAAAGATAAAGGAGGAAACATTTCCTTTATTAATAGCTGCTTTACTATATTTAGTTTTTGATTTGTAAATAGAGCAGCAGATTCATTCTAGGCAGTTTGAAGTCTGTCAACTAAATGTAATACCTGTGCTCCAAACACCAGGCATTTATTATTTAGGACTGCTCCTTTCATGTCTTATTTTGAACCAAATAATGTGATTTTATTTATAGCTATTTTTTTCCTAGCCAAAAGAGGTGCAGCAGAAACTGTTGTTTGGCCTTTGCAAATAATGGGGTTTATTTTACAAAAAGCCTTGCAAAAACAACAAATTGAGAGAAGCTCAATTGTGAATTAAAGTGGGTTTTTGCAAGAGAAATAGAAAAACAGTGCCATCTTTTGGCTCAGGGAGATAGGATTCTAAGCTGGACATCTCTGGCTATAACCATTTCTCTCTTCCAATGAACAAAATGAATATAAATGGTGGCTGTGCAATTAGAACAATTTGATGCATCTGCAGTTCACAGCATGATAGCAAGTGCTTTTCCCATTCTCTGCATTGTGCTCCTCTCAAGCAGAAAGTGGTACATATGAAGCAAGCATTTCTAGTTATTGCATCTCCAGAAAGAAGTCAAAAAGCTGCTGATAAAAGGGAATGAAGGTAATCTTCACTTACCAACTGCCTTGTTTGGTGACCATTCAAAGTTGGAATGGGGTAAAAAAATAGTTTTTGTAACCAATCCTCACATTTATGACCAGTGCAGCATTCTGTAGTCATGTGATCTCCATTTGTATGTTTCACAACTGGCTCGAGACAAGCAGACTTAACAGAGAATGTAGAAGTAAAATTGCAAGTTGTAGTCACATAATGTTTCACAGCAATTCACTTAACAATCAAGGAGAAGTGAGGTTATAGGCACATTGTGGTCACATGATTTTCCTCTTAGCAACCACAGGGCTTAGCAATAGAGTTGCTGGTCCCAGTTCTAGTGGTTAAGCAAGGACTACCTCAATAGCAATTCTATTAACCTAAGAATGACATGTGACAAATCTGTATATATGACTTTTGACTGTTATGATTACCAGTCCATCCAAATGTTAAGACTACAACTTGGTAAGTACCACGTGGATTGAAACTTGCTTTGTTTGAAGTCTTTCTGAACATTTAACTTGGGAAAAAAGTATATTTGCTGATTCACCAAGTATGAGAGATATTTTTCTCTCTTGGAAAAAAAAACACCTTTCCTCTCCAAGATTCCTAAAGAAAATGCTACTGTGAGATGGGAGCTGACCTTAACATCACAAAACTCAGTTCACCTCAGAAAACATGCCTCCCGCTCAATAAATTTGTTCCTTAAGAGTCAGAGTTCAGAGCACAGAACATACACCACAAACTCCATTCAAGAAACATAATCAGTGTTTGGAGTGGTACTCTGGGTTACTGTTGCCTTTTCTGCTGATCTCTGGTTTTCACAATTTTACCACTGTAATTATATACTATTAGAAATCAGAGGAGGGTTGATTAGTCTGGCCTGCTTATTCTGTTGCTAAACTCACATGAATGCGTAATTTATTGTTTCAGCATTTTATGTCTGGAGTTTACCAGACTTGGCTCATACACTTCTTTATACATTCTTCCGATATGTCTCAGTTTGTATAAAATTGTATCTCACAGACTACACATTGTTCAGGAAGGAAAAAATTAAGAGTGCAAAAATGTCACAGTTCTCTGAATAAAATGTTTTTAGTATTAATTAGACTGAGCTCTTGCTTTACTATTAAAAAATATTAAAATATTAAAATTTAAAAAAATATTTTTGCACCACCCTACCATTTTAAGTGCATTGCACTTCTTTATGGATCAGTTATTGCTTTATCATTTGACACCTGTGTTTTTATTGTTACTTTTTTTGTAACCTTGCTATGTCTTTGAAGTAAACAGCCTAAACAAGTTAAACAAATCCCTCTGTTGAAATTAGCCTAAAAGCACCACTGAACACAAAACTGCATGAAATTACCTTCGCTAAAATGCTTCATTAACCCTACACATGTTAATCAAACTGCTAAATATGAAAGGCTATTTAAATACCAGACATGAGAAAGATTATCAACTAAAGTCACCCTCATTTAATCAAAGGGCACACTAAAACAAGGATGATGGGCCTGGAGTCCAGTGGATAGCAGGATACCTGAATCAGAAAGATATTCCATATTCAGGGTCAGTAAAAGTTACATCAAACAAGTTAATTGGAGTGGCAGGAATATGTGTGAGGGGAAACTATGCAATACTTCACCAGGCATATAATATTTAAACCAATCAGCAGACACTTGGTGTCCCAGTGAAAAGATTCTAAAAATCCTATGAAGTTGGATTGGACGTATAGCAATGAGGGAAATTTATACTACTGTTAAGACTGTAGTAATCAATGAATGTATTGGATGAGGTGGCAGTTTGATAGTTTGGATGTAGTGCCATGCATTTTACAGGAGCAGATAAGAATAAAAAATTGAGCTGTACGCTATCCTTCAAATGTCAAATATTGCTTCATAGTTGAAAAACAATTTACTGTAATGCACATCAAATTAATTCAAATAATATAAAGTCAACAATCCATTACATCTATTGCAAACTCAATTTTGGAATGAAAAGATACAATTACAATGAGTTTATAGTGAGTATAAAAGCAAAAATAATAGCAGCAGTTAAAAAAAAGGAAATAGTTAAACTCTCACTGCTAGTGCACTTTAGGAAGCTACAGTAGCCAAGCTTAAAGAGAGGTTGGAGTCTTAGAGAGTTGTTTCACAGTTTATTCAAGCACATAATCATAGATTTATCTCTTGAATGTTTTGTTGCCAAGAATAGTTTCACAGAGACTTTGAATCAATGGACTTCGTAAAAAGTGCTTTCAACTAATTTAGTTTACAATTTCATGAAGCAGGAACTAAACTAGTTTGGCCAGGTAGATGGTTAGATTTCACCTTTGGATGTAAGCTACTTAATATGGAACTAGATGTAAAATTGTGTGGCAATACTATTTAACCAATAGGCTTCCACATTTAATTTTTTTCATTTTGTGATTCATCTTCTACAATGCTGATAAGTAAAGTCTATTTTATCATTCTGTGGTTGCATCAGCTTAAGGATTGGTTGCATGTTTTCAAGGTCTTTCTTGTTAGAGTATCTGTGATGGGCTCCATATGCGATGTGCAGTCACAGATACTGATCATGGTATAAGTTTTTAATTTCATGGCATGCTAGATTTGCAATCCCTTCAGATTTGCATTCACAATGTCCCTTTCTGAAGTGCATGGGTTTTTAAAAAAAAATCGGAGGCCACTAGGCAGAGAAAGGCAGTTGCAAATAGGATAGCATAAGCAAGGTCCTAAGGATGTATATGAAATTAAGTCTGTTTTGCATGCCCTGAGATATTTTCTGCCTCATTTGCAATGGTCCTTTATAATAGTTGAAACAAATGTTGTCAGTCTAGTCCAGGGGTGTCAAACTCGATTTCATTGAGGACCACACTAGGGTCATGTTTGACCTTGGTGGGGCTGGGTGAGCGTGGCCAGGGTGGGCATGGCCAGCTTGACATCACTCATGTCGGGGGTGCCTACGGTGGACCGAGTGCTCTGCCAGTAAAAACAGGCTCCCGAGCTCTGTTTTTGGCTGCGCCAGCCTCCTGCAACCCTCTGTCAATGAAAACAGACCTCGGGACAGCTGTCCCGAGCTCCTTTTTCACTGGCAGAGGAACCACGGGCCAGTCCTTCGCTGTTTCCAGGGTGACCCCATGGGCCAGATCTAAGCACCCTATGGATGGGATTCAGCTCGCGGGCCTTGAATTTGACACCCCTGGTCTAGTCAGACATTTTGCTTTTAACTTCAAACAAATATTTTGGAAGCTCCCTATTTCCCAAGAGAACTGGGTATAGATAGGTTTTTATCTTGATGCTCTGTTCTTTACAGAAATGCTGTAAAACATAATGTAAATATCTCTGGGTACCGCCCATATTTCATCTCCATTTTTGCACACCAAATATGGAGCTATCATGAAGAGAGGGAGACACAGTTTTTCATCACTGACACTAGAATGGAATAGGGATCTACATACCTCACGTACACTGTTAGACTTAGCAGGTATCTACTTCTAACTGGCTAGTTATCATTTCTAACCCTCCCCCCCCCAAAAGACTCTAAGCTTGGTACCAAAATCAAGAGTGAGGTTTTTTTTTTGAAGACATGAATACTTATCAGGCAATTAAAAAGGTAAATTGGCTTTAGATTTCACATCAGAAAGCCTATTAACTGCTGGTGTAGACAATATGTATTTGATATTGGACTGACACATTACATCTCAGCACAACAATTTAGTAAATGCCAAAATACAGAGGTACGGTCCCTCTCATGTTGCAAGGAGAGCTTCTAGCTACAGGGAATAGAAACACTGTCTTTTTCCTTCTCTGAATCTATTCCAGTAAGTATCAGTTATTCTTAGAATGTTCCTAGAGCTGGACACAATATTTGCAATGAAATATTGAGAGCACAGTGGAAACATTACTTTCCATAATTTGAAGCTGTGCTGTAATTCACTGATGCAGCCTGAAATTGCATTTGCCTTTTTAGCAGCCATATCCTTCTGCTGACTCATATTCAGTTTCAGATTTTCACTTTCATCTGCTGTGATTGCTCCTTTGACTTTTTTTTTTAAAAAAGCTGTTTCTTTGCCAGCTGCTCTTGTAATATGTTTGTCACTTGATCTGATAAATCTTCATCCTAGCTGAAATATAAGTAGTCATTGCTCTAGTGCTCTTAATTTTTCTTCAACTACCAGTTATTTGGGGTACTAAAAATTATAACTTCATGTACCGTAAGTTTTTTTAAAGCATCACCAATCAAAATGTTTGCATTATTTCTTGTTCTCTTCACAATTCTCAAAATAGTCAAATTTGATTTAAAAGGGAGGGGATTTCTTACAGATCTTATCTCTAAACTCCAGTACCAAACTTCTGTTGTTTTTTTCAATTTACAGGAAACTGGTGGCCTTATACCCTTCTAATAGTCTTGCAACAGCTTCCACTAACTCAGCTGAAAGCAGCCACTCAATGACGTACAAGAGAAAATCAGAAGCTCTTCAACACTTCAAAACTTAGCATGCAGTTCATCAGTAACAGACAGCTTTCTGAAGGAGAAATGTTCACTTCTAGGGTGGATTTAAACCGGAGATTAAAAAACTATTGTACTGAAGGTCAAATAGATTTATTGACAGGTTCAGTATTGGAAGCATTCACCTAGAGAGGGATGGGATTACAAGTCCCTTTTGTAAATTACTTATTTTATCTAATTAGTCATCTTATTACATGTAATTATTATTACAAGTAACAATGCCACAGTCATTACAGTCATGATATACTATATATAATAGGAGTGGATAAAATGATATAGTACTTCTCTAATAAAGTAATACCTTTAATAAAACAAAGAGGCTTCATAATCTATAGCAAAATTGTTATTTTTATTAAACTGTTATCTAAAAACTTGGTTTCAGATGCTTAGGGCTAACCTACTATTGCCGCTCTGGTTTCTTACAATTAACTTTCAACTGCGGCCTTGCCTGCCTTGTTGTTAACACTTTCATTACCATATTAGCAACTATTTACCTCAGGTGCTGCTGAATATTCCACAGCATTAACTGCTTTTTGCTGAATCTACAATATTATTTATAAGAAAATATACCTGAATTGGGGGTCTTATATCAGACACTTAAATTTCTGTCCTACTCCTCCACTGCCAAGTGTTTTGGTCAGTTTGCATACTCTGTAAAACTTTCTGCCTTATATTTTTCCTACACCCTCCATTTACTTTATTTTCCCCATCCTCTATAATGATCATGAAAGGTTTCAGGAAACCTGTCAGCTGCCATGCATCTGTCAGATACAGATAATCAAATAAGATAATCAAATAAGAACTGTAATGACTATGCTTTTGAGAATATTATGATCTGAATCTATTTAGAAAAAAATCTGAAAAGAGTTACTTGAGGTTATTATTAAATAGTTGGGAACAATTAAAGAATGCTGCCCCACTCTCTCTCACACACACATAATTGTGGTTTAGTGAGTTTATTTATATTCTCCAGCAATTCCCTTCACTAAAATCCAGAACTGTCCCAATTAAGTCCAGCCATGAACAGACTACGGTTAGTCCACAGAGTAATGGCCAACTAGTCCACAAAGCACTTGAAAGTTTCTCAAACAAAATAATTTCACCAGACAAACTTAAATCCACCAGGAAAACTTAAATCCACACACAAGAAAGCTGACAAGGCAAGAAAAGTCCAGAGTTTCCAAGGCATAGATTCCATTCCAAACACGGTGTCAATCCATCATGAGGCAGGAATCATGACAACCAGAAAACACACAGCTAGGAAACAAATACATTGTTCCCAGCAACACCTCCATCTGTCTGCTGTGATAAATAACCAGCTTCCGGTGCAACCCATCAAGATGGGCAGGGCTTTCTCCTATCAAGTAGTCTGGCTGACCTTCTCTGCTCCTGCCTTTTCTCTGCCCTACGTGTTCTCGGATCAGATGCAGAGGGCAGTTCCTCCTCCTCTTTGCTGGCCGTCTGCCGCTGTAAGCTTTCCCCAGCTGGAGCCTCAGCCAAATCCTTTCTGGAAGGCTGTTCAGAGCCATCAATAAACTCAGTTCCTGACATGCCAGGAATCAGTTCATCCTCCCTAGAGCAGACATCTAAGGAGGTATCAGGGGAATCAACCAAGAGAGTCATCACATAATCTCAAGGTAAAGATTTAGAAGAAAAATTATCAATTTGCTTCCAGAACTTACTATGAAATCTTGAACTAGAGATTCAAAAGATTGAAGAAGAAATAACTTAATTTTGCAGTAGAATCTTAGCTATTATTAAATCATTATGACTTTTGACAGTTTAATTTCAGGCAATTTTAAACCATTATTTCTTTGAATGAATGAATGAATGAATGAATACAAATGAATACAGAACTGGACAAGAATTAAGTAGAAACAGGTTCTTTCTATGGGATATCAAGCCCTTATCAAAGATTTTAATAAGCATGGAGTGGTGCCGTATTTTGGTACACACCGTAAACAAAGCATCACTCCCTCTTTCTGACCACTTGTCCAAATTTTCACTTGTCAAATATTTTCTAGGAAAGGAAGCTCTAGAAAATGGTATTGGCAACCTTATGTATGCTGGAGCCATGGTAGTGCATTGGTTAGAATGCAGTACTGGAGGCTAACTCTGTATTCCACTGCCAAGAGTTCGATCCTGACTGGCTCAAGGTTGACTCAGCTTTTCATCCTTCCAAGCTCAGCAAAATGAGAACCCAGGTTGCTGGGAGCAATATGCTGACTCTTGAACCCTCTTAGAGAGTCCTGTAAAGCACGACGAAGCAGTATATAAGTCTAAGTGCTATTGCTACTGTTATTAGTATGCATTGAAGACACCAAGCCTGGAATCCAGTGATGACATTCTGGAGTTCTTCCAGACAGAGACCCTTCAGCATACATTGTGAGTGATCCAAAAACTGCCAGTCTGGAAAACATTTCAGCAGACTGCTAAGAAGAACCTTCTTTTTCAACACTTTACCCCAAATGACTTAAGGCCACACAAATAGCTTCACTGAGGTGAATAAGGTTTCCTCTTCATTTCAACAAAGAGACTCAAGTGGTCTTCCTGGCATAAATCAAGTTGTCACAGTGACTTTAAGTCACTTCACACAGGCTTAGTTCTTAGCCATTTATGCACCTGTAGAAAAAGTCTTCTTAAAATGATAGATACTGTGGAAAGTACATAATTTCCCAGATATTCCTAATTTAGAAGCTTTTAAAAAGAGCATGAATAATAGCAACACATAAGGACAATAAAAGACCAATGAGCCTTAGGAGTCCAGGAGTTGAATAAATCATGAAAGCATCTCAAGGTTTAATGGATTTGAAAATAAAAGAATCTAAATAAAAGGCAGCTTTTTTTTAAGTGTAAGTAGTTATCAACAAATCTGGCAACAGATATGGTATGCAATAAATAGTGATGACTGCAAACAAGAGGATAGATTTGTAGAATCATTTTTCTTGAAGAGATTTATCTGAAGAAGCTCAAACAGTAAAGCTTTCACATCCATCCTTTGCTAGAAGGGCACTTTGCTCCTTTAGAATTCATTTAGACCATGGACTACCCATGCATGTGCATCTCCCACACATGTGGCCCACCCCCGCACATGCACACACATCCCCTGCATGCAGCCCGTCCCCTGTGCATACGCAGCAGACACCGAAAGACCAGCTGGCCAGTGGGAGGTGCCCTCGCAAATGCGGTGGAGCTCGTGTGCCCGCAGAGAGGGCTCTGCGTGCCACCTCTGGCACACGTGCCCTAGGTTCGCCATCACATTCCTATAGATTTGTTTTTTTCAAAAGAAAAGTAAACTCAACACAATGATGCCCTAAATAGAAGTTCTTTCTAGGGTACTAGAAGTGGGATGCTGCCAGAAAGACTTAACTAGCTATCTCTAACAAGAGTCAATAGATATTTATTTCATATTTTCCTCTTTTTTTAAAAACAGGTTTGCTGTGGTGGGGGGGAGGAAAGGAACAGGAAAATACAGGATGGTTGCAATAGAACATGCCATCATTTGTTTTCTCCTCCATAAGATAATCTGAATGAAGCAGAGCAACTGCCATTTATGGAGTTTCCCATGTTCTTTATAGGATCTTAGAGCAATAAAATGAATTGGGCATTTTTATTAATTTGCACAGCTGTGCACACTTGGAAAATGATTTGGAAGATTCACACTTTGAATCTTGCATGAGTGCAGTATCTGTCATTTCCAGCATGTTGCTACTTTGACAGCCACGTTAAAGGAACATTGCTTTCATGGCCCTATTCATAAAAGCAATGGCATCTTTTTCCAGGGAAAAACTGAAGGTAAACAGAGCTGTACTTGCAGATCTTTCAAATCATTTCAAAGGATGCAAATCACCATTTATTTCCTTGAAGAAGCTCTCAGACCTTTAAAATGCTGGTGAAATATGAAGAGCAAGGGTGGTTGGACATAATAATGGCAACCTAAGGTCTTCTATGTACTGTAGACACAGTCTTCCATCCCAGTCGCCTGAATGATTTTTAACATTTTGAGGAGATTATAGTATTTTCATCTGAGTTAATGTTTAAACAAAACTCTGTTTGCTTTGAACTCACTTGGAGTTCAGAATAGGCCTGAATCAATAGGCTCCCAATACGGATCTTTTCCCACAAAAATATCTCCCATTGCCACCTGCTGTTAATACCCAGGGGTACGATTGTGAAGTACAGATGGATCTAAATGATACCTGTATTAGCTTGTCTTCGTGTTGTTTTAATTACAGGAGGAATGTGAAGTTAAAGGGCTTGCAGACAGAATGGAAACAACTTTACCTTGTTCTTTATGTCAACATTTCAATTTTATACACGCATGCTTTTCTTCATGCCTCTTTATTTCTGATGGTGATGAGAATTTGTTCAGTTATTAAGAAATAAATATTGCATACCTATAACTATACATACACAGAGGGCTGGCTTTAGACATTTTGGCACCCTGGGCAAAATCATATTTTGATACCACTTGGTTTGGGCTCATTTTATCATTTTGTTAATAATTTCAAAAAGGCACTCTCTTTTTTTCTTGTGCTTTTGAGCTTTATGCTTATGGTTTTCAGACCCAGACATTTTCTTTTCTTTTCTTGGACATTTTCACCCGATTTACATTTTGAAATTTTATATATAATCCTCCAGTGGATATGCTGGTACACAGCAGTGTTACTGCTTCTCATTCTTTTTATTGTGTTTTTCAGAAGTCTTTTCAGTTTTGGTGCCCCCTAAAATTTAGCACTCCTAGGCTGGCGCCAATTCAGCCTTCTCCTAGAGCCAGCTCTGTACACATACAGACAAACACACCCACGGAGATACCCTATAAAACTTGATGGGTTTGTTAGAATGACAAAATTATGCAACCTCTTCCCTTTATGTACCTTCATATGAGGGTGTTACAAGTAGGCAAAAGCGACCTGCAAATGAATGTGATAAAGGAATGGTTTGAGGTATTATAGCTAGAACATGAGAGAGGAAAAACTGTATGATCATAACATGTACAAATCATGTGTCTTTTACATACCATGTTCAATATTTCATTATTAGTTGCACAGTAACCTGCTTCACAAACACCCTAGTGTGTAATGTAATATTCACAAAATTAAAACATTAGCATTTTTGCACTTGAGTCATATAGACTGATGCTTTTTGCATCTTTCTAAGTTGAGAATATAAGCACCCAAAAATGGATTGGCTGCTATATAAATTAAGCAACAACCAGTCTCAACAAATAGTTCATCATGGGAGCTTTTAATATCAGCAATATCAAGTTGCTTGGTAGTTTAAAAAAGCAGTATCTTTTTTAAAAAAAGCTTATATAATTTCCACAAACTTTTTTAAAAATGGTGAATCACAATAACATTTCCATAGAGAGTCTCAGAGTATGTGATCCCATGATCTTAAAATTTCAAATAGGATTGATTTTCTCATCACCATGATATTCCAAATCCAGGAATCAGCTCTAAATAATAAATTTAACTAATGTTAAATTGAAATCCTTGAAAAAAATAGCATTTCTAGAATTTAGGATTGACAGGAGAAAAACGTCTTCCACATAAAGAATTCCTTGTGAACTGAGTAACACTTCTTGATAATAAAGAAGTTAGAATAGATATCCTATTTTTTTGTACTTGGAGAACAAAACATTAGAACATGAGGAGACATAGTTTGATATCCCTCTTGGATAAAAGTATGAATGCTTAGAGATATTTTTAATTCCCCCCTTTAAAAAAAAATAGTACACAGTTAATTAATTAAAGCAGTTTATAAAGTTTTATACAAAATGTACCAGCTGCCGTCCCAACCCACTGGCCATGCTTTAGCTTAGAACTGATTTGATGTAGTATCATAATATTTTGTGCCCAGACTCCTATTGTACTAAATAGGAATAAGCACAGATAAAATTTGGGGACAATTTTCCATCTCTAAACCATCATTATATACACTATTAATTCTATAAGATACTAATCAATAGAATTAATTTTTTATTAAGTAGTTAAGTTTAACATTTTTCAATACAATTAGAATTAAGCCCAAATCTCACATTTTCCCTGCTCTGCCTGAACAAAAGTGCTGTCTGGAAAAGTTAGAATGCCATCCTAAATTGAATGCAATACAATTCTTAAGCATTCTACTTTTTGTAGGTGAAAGCCTGATCCTGTCAGATATATTCCAGGTTTTCTTTCTCACTGTGTCTGAATATCAGAAAATAATGTGAAATTTTGGCTTAGTTGCTGTAATAAGTGCACAATTATATCAACCAGTTCTCCTAAATTGGACTACTGTGGTAACTTTTTTATCTGATATCTGAAGACAACTATGTGTGCAAGCAATTCTAAGCAGGTGTTTTATCTTGAGGATACTATAGTTGTGCAATCGTGTATTGCTTTTCAGAATGTAAAAGGAAATGCTGACATCTGTGATTGCTCACATTCTTTGGATGGCAGTGAAAATAGTCCTGGAGTTCTGACGTTTTTCACTTCACAGCAAACTTGAGAATAATATAACAAAGAATAATTCACCAAGTATTATCTAGCCGGAACAACAACGTGAGTGTGTTTGTTGGCAATAGGGGGAGTTGTAATCCAACACACTTAGCTGGAAAAGTCTGCAAACTGGCCCAGAGAAAATGGCTTTTATGTAAAACCAAAAATATCAAAGGTTTCATCCAGTGTAATTATTTTTCTATCCCAAAGGTTTTACCATTTTTACAAGTGATAACTGATTCAACACTTTAGAAGTTTCTAAGTGCTATTCAACAAACCCATCCATAGCTGCTTGCTCAATTTTTTTCCCCATAAGGGATTGTATCTACAACATGGCAATTGCATCTCTTTTTTTCACATTACACGTGATTCATCATTCCATGCACTCTTATACTTTTCCCACTGACTTAACATTAGGTAAATTATACTTAGAAAAAAAAGTCTTTAAAGTCTGTTTACATTCAGCCAATGGCTGTAGAGATCAAGTCCATTGCACATCGTTGCTGATACTGACATTACTGTCAAAGTAATGTCACTAATAATTTTCTCAGTGATTCCTACAAATGTGGTAGTTATTTCTCAAGCCAGACTTTAACAGCATCAGGTGAATTATTCATACAGTGGTGTGCCAACTTAGCATGTCAGCTTCTTGATGAGAACATCGCAGGACAAATGGAATGTGCAAGTAGCAAAGCAAATGAGTGCTTTGAAGCTGTATATGGAGAAGTCTTTTGTGTGCTCATAAAAACTGCTCAGTCATATTACAGATTTTAAAAGTTAGTAACAAAACTATGCACAATAGCAATAGCACTTAGACTTATATATCACTTCATAGTGCTTTACAGCCCTCTCTAGGCAGTTTACAAAGTCAGTGTGTTGTCCCCAACAATCTGGGTCTTCATTTTACTGACCTTGGAAGGATGGAAGGCTGAGTCAACCTTGAGCTGGTCAGGATCATACTGCTGGCAGTCGGCAGGATTAGCCTGCAATACTACATTCTAACCACTGTGCTACAACTGCTCTTGGAAAAAAAATAGACTATTTTCTTTTCCTTTTTAAATACATTTTATTATACGTTTTAAAGAGAAAATTAACACAACCTAATACAACATTTTAAAAAAATTGTAGAAAAAGAGAAGACAAAAAGAAAGAACAAAAATATAGTAAGAAAGAGGGGAAAAAATAGAAAGCTTCCAATTATCTCTGCACAAATATGATTACAAAATTATCTCTCCTTTTGTGATTACAAAAGAGCTCACTTTTTTCTATTACCTTTTTTTTTTCTAGCCATCAAAACAAAAAATCATAAGTGCACTTTTTCTCTTTCATTCAAAAAGTCTATAAGGGGTTTTCAGCCAACTGTAAATGTAAATATTGTATTTTCTATTATCGAGAAGGTTAATTTGGCCATCTCTGCAAGCTCCATCATCTTCATCAAACATTATTTCATTGTGGATAGTGTCAAGCCTTTCCACCATTGATAGCAATAGCACTTAGACTTATATACTGCTTCACGGTGCTTTACAGCCCTCTCTAAGCAATTTACAGAGTCAGCATATTGCCCCCAACAAACTGGGTCCTCATTTTACCGACCTCAGAAGGATAGAAGGCTGAGTCAACCTTGAGCTGGTGAGAACTGAACTGCTGAACTGCTGGTAGCCAGCAGTCAGCAGAAATAGCCTGCAATACTGCATTCTAACCACTGCACCACCACAGCTCTTGATCATGTAATAGTCTATGGCAGCGGTATCAAACTCGCATCATCACAGCAGCGACACGTGACGTATCAGGACTTTTTTCCCCTTCACTAAACCGGGTGGGGGCAGGGGCAGCACGTGACGCATCTGGCCTATGGGCCGCAAGTTTGACACCTCTGGTCTCTGGAGTCCCTGATGCACTGAAGATGTTATGTAGTCAGGTAACAAAAAGTCTACAAGAAAACAATCAAGCTCAGAGAGCACCAAAAACTCCACAGTTCAACCCTGAACTACATATATTCTCTTTCATTCATACAATAGTCTTGCTGCAGTTGTCATACATAAAAACAAAGCTCCATGACTTTTTTCTAGTTGCCTGTCCTTAGTTCCAAAAGAAAAGACTCAACTTCCAAAAGAAAGGGTTTCAGCTATACCTCTGAATTAATGTATGGTATTTGTATCCATTTTAAAGCTTTTTTTGCATGTTCAATTCCCTTTAAACAGTTTGCCAAAACCAAAATCAAGACATCCACAAAAGCTCTTAACTTGTATGACTCTTTTTAACCATTACTTTCACAATTTCTCTCATCATGCCTTGTATCTCTGTTCAATATTTCAAGAACTAAAATAAACAAGACAGGAGACAATGGGCTGTCGTTGTCTTGTCCCTTTTTGTATCTGATCTCCATTTACACTTATTTGTGTTTTCTGTGAAGTGTAGATTAAACTTACCCATTTAATAAAATCCTCTCCAAAATCAATATCTTCCATTTTTTTAAATAGGAAAGCTCAGTTCAAATTTTCAAAGGCCTTCTCTTGCATCTAAGAAAATTAACATGGATTGTTTTTCATTATGTTGCTTCAAGTATTCTAAAATGCCCAACACATTTCTAACATTATCCTTTAACAGTCTTTTAGGAAGAAGCCCATATTACTTGTAAACATTCTTCATGATGATCAGTTACTAACCCTCTCTATATATTGTAGGCTATCATTAGGACTCACCATGGACCCTGTGAAGTTTTTAAATATATGAATTACCAGGAACATCATTACATTCTTTCAAACTAGATATGACTCTCTTACTTAGATTTTACTACCAAAAGGTAGAAAAAGTGATCAAGAAATTAATGGAAAAATACTTTTGATAGTTTAAGAAGCAAAATCTGCACATTTCATAAGTAATCTCTCTTAGCCCATTCAGCAACGTATTTTAGGTATCCATATTACTTCTATTGCTATGTTCACTTACCAATACTGGGTAGCTTTTATAACATACATTATAATTTACAATGACCTGCTGTTGTGTATCTGACTAACCCTCTTGCAAACAATTCTATAATATTACACACAGTTGAGATCCATTCCTTCAAAATAAATTATGTTTAAGTAATTTAATATTCTCACTGGCAAAAAAAAGTAGTGACAGCTATACCCATGTAAAGTAGGAAAATGCAAGCTATGCTCTTTTCCAGTATGAATAAAACTGGACCAAATAACCTGCTTGAAAATCAGCAGTTCATGAAGGTTACACTAGCAAACACCCTATACCTTTTTATATGACACATATGTATCACAGTTTCTATTTTTAATGTATTACTATTGCTAACCTGCCCATAGTTCCTTGTTTAAAAATATAAGTTTACTGTCTTGATTCCATGTTAAAAACATGTCCAGAATCCAAGAAATATCTTGAGTCTTGCTCAATTCCCAAAAGTACCATATGGCACCATTGCTCAACACAAGCATTGCCTTCTAATAATGAGCTTGAATTTCTAATAAACTTGATGATGCCTAACTGATAAGTCAATTATCTTGCATACTCAACAAGGATCTAAAGACAGATGTTTGAGCATTAAAAGTATGTCCTGTGATTGCAAACTATAGATATAGTTAAAGCTTTCATTTTTATTGATGCTCTCAAATGGTAAATGCAACTCAGTCTACTGTTTGAAATTCATTTGTTTCCACTTATCCTCATATTCTTGGAGCCAAAATGGATTTACTTAGTTGTCACCCTAATAATTGCTGCCTTGATTGATATGAATATAAACATTTGTTAAGCCCGATTAACATTCTCCTGAGACAGAGAGGAAAATATATCACATACTGCAGAATCTGGCAGACCAGCAAAAGAGAAATCCTTGAGAAAAGGATTAAAATGGGTATCTCTTTCTACATATCATCTATATCTATGTCCATAAAATAACCATATCATTTGCAATGGAATGGGGGAGTTTCTATCTATTTGTAGCACAGTTACACATTACTGTCATGGCAATAATGGCAAATATTTTTTTGTATCTATACCTATATGTCTAACTGTAAGTACAAGACATGATGGAATCTGTACAGAATCTCCACATTTCTATTGAACATCCAGAGAAGAATCTGTAAAAGTTCTAACCAAACAGTGCCAGCTAATCTAGAGAAGGGCAGAGTAACCAAACAGATTGGAAGAGGTCAGTCCAACCCTAATAGCAAAGAAAAGAAACTGTGCAAAGGAATGTATTGCCCCCTCTACCTAGCTAGGAAAATAACACTTAGGATGAGAGTCCTAAATGAAAAAAGAGATGGCAGATGTTCATGCTGGTTTTAGAAAAGGCTAAGAAATAAGAGATCTTATGACCAATGCATGCTTGATAACTGAGAAAACCATGGAAAAAAAGTGACTCCTTTCCTTCCTCTGCCAGCTCAGGGGCTGTTCCCCACTTGAGTTAGAGCCCTTTCATTTTGCTGCAGCCAGTTCATTGGCTGTGTTGCAGAGGAAGGACCAGCTGAGCTTCAGCTCTATTATTTTTATTTTGGCCATATCAGGCAGGGGCATTAGAATTCACTGGACAAAGCAATTATGTTGGGAAGAGTTAGCAGTAAAAGGAAACCAGACCATCAAAGAACGCAGTAGCTGGACACTATCAAAGCTGACACCAGCCAGAGCATAGAGAAACTCAAAGAAGTAGTGCAAGACTTGCAGAAGATGTAGCCCATAGAATCACCAAGAGTCATACATGACTGAATGGATAACATCATCATCACCTTTTAGATCAGTGATGGTGAACCTATGGCAGGTATGCTACATGATGTGACATTTTGGGTGACAAGCTAATATTCCCCAATACCTGGTGACAACTATTCTTGAAAGTAATCCCCTATTTTTGCATGATATTCAGAGGCTTTGAATTCCATGTAGCAATCTTGTGTGGCCACTGGAGCCTTTGAAAATTGCGCCAGAATGGGGTGTGCTTTTGCACGGTGGCGTCTACAGAGGACATGGAAGAGCATTTCTCTGAAGCTGTTTCAACAGCAAAGGCCTCGTGTGACCTGGAGCTGCATTGTGTAGTCTGCAGGGGCCTGTCAACAGAAAGATAGTCATTGCCTGAAGGTAAGCAGCACTTGGACGAGCCTGGGGATCACAGAGCCAATTGGATTGTATTTTTTAAAAAAAAAATGAATGAATATGTAAATAATTATTTCTTTTTTGCTTGGGGAAGGAGAGGGTGAAATGCCAGCAGAGTCAAGCATTTTCTGAAGTTTTGCATTTTCTGAAGTTTTGACACGCTGAACCCAAAAGGTCACTTTTTTAGATCCTGACTGCTGCAATAGCAGAACCCTCTATTACCTTGAAGGCAAAGTATTGCTGGTTTAGTCTATTTATTTGGTTGTTGTTATTATTGTTGTTGTTGTCGTCGTTTTTCCTAGGTATTTTCCCTTTCCATTTGCTTTAATACTTATTTTTCTAATGGTGCCTTTCAAGCATTATTACCAATTTTCAGATGCCCTTAAGTAGAAGACTATCTCCTTCAGCTTTGAAATAGTGTCAAGCTCAGGAGTCCAATTGAAATGAATATATGTTTATTGTATGCTAATGCTCTCTAGAAGAATCTGAACTACTAACAGTCAGAGCAAATGCATGGTAGATAAGAGCCAATTGAATTCAAGATGGGCTGGACTTAGATCTCTTGTGGGCACAAAGGAACTTGAGACTGATGATGTATTTGAACCTTCCCTCGGGCTCAGCCTGGTCATCTCCTACACATCGCTCAAATAACTTATGGGCAGTTTGGGAGCTGGGGTGAATAGTAAGTGCCAATGTGCCCATCCAAAGGAAGTGTTTTGTTTTGTTTAAGTCCCTTCTATCTAGAAAAGGCGCTGATGTTCCTTTGGAATCTTTGGGTGGAGAGGGTGAAAGGAATTTGCTGCCTGATAAATACCAATAGCGCTTACATTTATATGCCACTCCATAGTATTTTACAGCACTCTGTAGTGGTTTACAGAGTCAGCATATTGTCTCCAACTATCAGGTCCTTATTTTACCAACCTCGGAAGGATGGAAGGCTGAGTCAACACACACACACACACACACACACACACACACACACACACACACACACATTCTCTCTCACATTCTCTCTCTCTCACATTCTCTCTCTCTCTCATTCTCTCTCTCTCTTTCATTCTCTCTCTGTCTCTGTCTCTCTCTCTCACACACACACACACACCTCATCTCTCAGAGCAAACAGAAGAGCAGTAGCAATGTGTAGCAGAGATGTAATAACATATGTAATTTTATCTCACCATTTAAAGCAAGAAGCTAATATTAGCATGCAATCATCACTAGTATATACACATATAACACATTATGTTGTTTTTATTATCACAGTCATTGCTATATCTAATAAATTAACTAATTATAAAGAAGGGGAAGTAGTTCTAGGATGCAATCCTGATCAAATGAAGTATAAGCAGAGCATATTTATAAATAAGTATATTTTAACAATCAAATAGCAGAGCCAAATACAATGGCATTGTCAGATTCCAAAGCAAGAATGACAAATAGTAATTCTTTCAAATGGAATAATTTATTTTTCCAAATTCTTCCAGACTTAGGATTGCATTTATAATATGCTCTGTGAACTATTGGGGAGAGAATGTCTGTACTCTCTTTCTCTCATATATAATATCTAGATGGTGTTGTCTCTTACTGTTCTGGAATGCACCCCCTCCCTCCTGGGAATCCACCTTCTGACTACATTCCATCATAGGCATTTACTTTAATATAAGCATCCATACAATTACTGTCATCATGGACAAACATGATAGACACATACAAGAAAGTAGCTTTCATGTATATCTTTGACAAGGCGAGCATGTGTGAAAAGCAATGCCTCAGTGCTCACTTAATTTCACATACTTAATGGCTCATCCATCTGTTCAGAAATAAGGATCATAAAGTATTTTGTGGATGCCTATAAAAATAATTCAACAAGCAAATCAAATTAGGTGGGCATATTTAAAACACACACACACACACATTCTTACCAGGGAGTAATTTTAAACTCTGAGAATTCATAAAAAGAAACAAGTAACCATTGGATTTTTGAAATAAGACAGTCCATTTAATTTCAGACTACTTAAATACATATTCTTCTAGGATTTTGAGCAGAGATTTCAACTGGTTTATTTTACACTAAAGAGAAAAGCATCCACAGGCATAAAAACAAGCAATTGCTGCCACATGGTGATACAGGATTAGAGAGGGAGATGAGTTCAAAGCTTGGCATGTGAAGTGTATTACCACTGTCTGATTGTCAAGCAGGCC
The DNA here is from genome assembly GCA_032468155.1 of Oxyrhabdium leporinum. Lineage (NCBI taxonomy): Eukaryota > Metazoa > Chordata > Lepidosauria > Squamata > Cyclocoridae > Oxyrhabdium > Oxyrhabdium leporinum. The sequence continues at coordinate 349,328 of JANHFL010006687.1, read as the reverse complement.
AGGAAGATTTGAAATGAAACACTCCAAATAAAAACAAAAATATTAGATGTTTATGAATGGATGATGGGAGTTATTTCTGTATTGTTTTTGGCATTTATTTCCTTCCTGTTGAGGAATATGGCCTGATTTTTTTCTAACCTGTCTTGAAGCAGACTGAGGTAAAAGTTGCAAAACACAGCTTCCCTTCTTTGCTGAAAGATGACCAAGCTCAATAAAAACAATTATTTCAAAGCTTCCATCTCATCCATTATTAAAATGGTGAAAAGAGTTTAATTTCTTCTATAATTACACTGTGGAATGTTACACTCTAACAGGAAAACTAAAATATGTGTGTTTATAATTCTTAAGGGCTTACATATAAAATAAATGCTACTATTTAACGATCTAATATCCTCCTTCATATCTCTAAACGGGAAAAGGTTGATTCTGTAAATAATGAACAATTACCTCAAGGTTGGCCCTAAAGAATATAGGATGAAATATTCATGCTTCATAGAATATGCAGTAGAAGTGTGGATTATCTTTAATAGCATTCATGCAATCATTTTAAAACTAGCAGGCAGTGTTTAACACTTTTTTACTATTAGTCATATTTTTAATATATGTCTAATATAAGTAGGTACGAAGGTAGGTAGGTAGGTAGGTAGGTCAGTTGGTCAGTTGGTCTATAGATATAACATTAATACTATGTTTCTAATGCACATTAAACTGTTTATTATATATAAATATGACTGAATTCTTCTGATAAACTATTACATTGTCCAATCAAATATTAAAAGTTTGTCAAGATAAAGAGACCTTTCATGATTCCTTTGATTCCACATACTAATCAATTCTAGATATAGTAATTTTCAAGTAGCATTTTATTACATAGTAACAGAAGAGTGAAGTTTATGTAAGAACAAATTTAACCTTTCCAAAGTTAAGAAATAAATGAAACTGATATATAATGTGCCTAAAATGACAGATTCGTCATTTCTATATTTGAGTTATTTGTGTTTAACTGTGGCTCCTTCAAGCATCTGGTGTATTCATTTCACAGTAAATTAATATTGATAGAGTTCTGCATAACTCCTTTTCTTGCTGGTTAGAATTGCAGCATCCAATAGTTTTAATTAAGTATTAAATAATAGTGTTCTTTTCAAAAATAGTTCTACTGGAATATCATAAGCTTAAACACCCACATTTGCAAACATATACAAGTTTTCTTAGCAGAACTTTAGCATACAAATGACTTTGTCAGCGTTCCATTTAGGTTCAAATAATTCACTCAGCACTCCGATTGTGAACAATCTAAATAAGAGTTTATTAAGAACCCATACTGGTACA
>JANHFL010006687.1:336627-347899 GCA_032468155.1 Oxyrhabdium leporinum | reverse complement strand
AATAATGTGATATTCAGTAACCTTGAGAATTTATAAAACTAACAAATAACCCTCTTAAGCAAAGACTATACAAATAAATGTTTTATGTATTAATACTGAAGAGAAAATAGGAAAGAATAACTAAAAGGGCTTGGATGCCTTGGGAACACCAGTTCTGAAGCAAGCTTATAGAGCACTTCTTATCTCTGTGCAAAATTGATGAGTATATAAAAAAACATGTTTTTCTCTCCAACTTTCAATAGATATGTTTGCTTGCAAGCTGATTCAACAGAGGAAAGTAAAGTATAACTCTGTTTTAACAAAATGGCAATTTCCCTATTTACTGATAATAATTATTTTGCAGACCGGTTTATTTTATCTCTGACTTTTCAAGAAATAAACCTCGTAGCAGAATAAGGAATCTTGAGAGAGTTTCCATTTTATTTAAGTGGAGATTAAAGAATCAGGTGCGCAGCAGAACAAAGTAATTAGAGTTATGCAGACACTTTAAAAACTTCATAAACATTTCTTATTTCAGAAATGAATGTTTAGCTCACGGGTACTGAGGATAAAAAACAATTAATGTGCATATGTTTAAAATTCCATCAAGACTGGCAACACAGATGTGGAGATTAAACGATTCAGTATCATTTGATTCAATAGCATGCAGTGAAGCACCAGCCCATCTGCCATTGTAGAAAAATATATTTTGAATGCCCTGCCATTCAAAAAGTTTTGCTAATTTTGAAAATACCAGAATTCTCATCAAGAAAGTTTTATTTCAGCAACGTGTTTGTAAAATATTAACAGCACTTGTATTTGAAGCTGATGTAGTTGTTCATCAAGTACCAATCAATAGCATTTCTGAAGGTTCTTAGAGTATTTTAATATACATCTAAAAAACATTTTCTCTAGATTTTGAGATTACCTGAACTGTTTTTTTTTCTGATGCTTCCCATACATAAGTGACAGTGAAAGAGCTGATTAGTACAAAATTCAACATTCAAAATTATTTCATTTGGATCTTATAAACCCTTTTCTGTGGCACTTTATGTAATATTTCATTTTGGTTAATGTGCATACTCCTCCATGTTGCTTTGCTAATTATCAAAATTAATTTGGGTCTTTGAAGACTATTGTTCAGAATTAGAAACTATCCTATTAGAAAGCTTCCTAATTATAAGTAGATGGTTCAAAGTCCAGATACAGTACTAACAATAAGTAAATTAAATATTTCATATTAGGAATTTCATTGATGGTGTTTCTTGCAAAAATTGGCAAAAAAAAGGGATTTTATTTTAGTAAGTTTGAAGCACTTTGTCATTAGAAATCAAGGAATGCATTTTTTTTCTAGGCTAATATATTATATTATGTTTTCATTTCAATAATATAATTCTTTTTATCCAAACATTTCAGAGAGGCTTTATGCCAGAAAGTTATAATTAACCATGAATGCTACTTTTCTCATTCTAGGGAACCTAGTCAATGACCCTTGACTTAGATTGCCCAGTAAGGCATGAAATGATAATTCTCAATGACTGCTGTTAAAAAAAATCTTTGGTTCTAAAGATATGTTAGATTTATATTACCAATAGCCATGGCAACATTAAAGCAACATTAGCTAACTGTCAACAAATTAAAAAGTAATCTTCTAGTTCCAGTTTCTAATTTACTATATTCTCATCACCCCAAGAGTTAAATCAATTGATTTGATAATGAATGCTTTACCACCATTTATTTAAAGAAGCTATACAAGGAAAATAACTCTCAAACTTACCTGGAATTATAATTTTTTAAGTTAATTATCTGTAATTATTAAAAAATAAATAGGATACATCTCATAATATCAACTGTTTTTGGACATCTTAGAGATTTCTGAGAATTCAAGAAGTTTCAAATGTTATCCCAATTTCTCTTTGTTAAATAACCACTTGGTATAGATGAAATTGTGACTTTTATTAGGTAGTTAGACAACAGATTTTTACATTTTTTTATAAACACACACATACAAACAAGCACACACATCTAAGGAGGAGAGATGCTTTTTCACCTTCAAAAATATGCAGAAAAAAACGCACAATTGCATGTTCATTGCCTGTTAAAATATACTCTCTGGTATAAAGGCTTTGAATATTTAGAGTTGGTGAAAAAATGTAGTTTTATAGTGTTTATTCAGTCACATAAAATTATGTGCATTACATTTTGTAACTATTCTTTCCTCTAGCTCTGCAACTCTAAGTAAACCAGTTGTTGTGATGGCAAAAACTTATATAATGCGATGAAACTTGTTACTCATTGCCCCTGAGACCTAAGGGAACCACAGTCATAAAATCTGTTAGCATAAATCCAGTAACATTATGAAGAGAATACAATTTGATCACGTGTTTTTCTTCCCAGCAGTGCAGGTATTCAGTTTCTTCAAACTTGAGCTACTGCACAATTTTATTAACGTTTATTCCCTCTCCTGCCATGTCTGAACCAAAGAAAATATATATGTTAAAAGATTTATATGAAATGTTGCAGAAGATGGTTTCACGAGCCTCTTCCTTACATTTTATGCCTCATATTGGTGATATGAACGTGCAATCCAACCCTCTTTGTATTGACAAGTAAATGTGATTATACCTCATAGAGAAAATGAATGGTTTTCTTCTGTCTGGATCAGAACCTGGTCTGTATTATGGTGAAAGATGAACCACTGGTTTACCAATTGTAAATGGTCAACAAGTTTCAAGTAAGGCATTTTATTTTTCCCTATGAACAAAACAAAGTGGGAGCATTCCAATGAAACTCCCTCATCTCCATTCAATAGTCAGAAACAAAGTCCATCCAAAACAGAAGCTTTATTGAAGAAGTCATATTGGCACATCTGGGGAAACCCGAATCTGAGAGTTCTGGGTTTTCCCATCCCAAAAGACAATTCAAGGACCATCCCCTGCACCCCATCAAATGGTCCAAGCAATGTCTTTGTCCCACTTAAGAGACATCCCCATCCAGGTGCAGTGTTGTTATGTCTACTAATCTACTCCACTATGAAATCCCCCCCTCCCCCCTGCCACTAAAATGTGGCAGTTTGGAAAATTTCTGGTAAATATGGCTTCCAAATCTGACACAAAGAGTATACTTACTGTCTGTAGGACAACAGATGGTTTTTAAGTTTGGGTGAGTCTAGGAGTGATCGCTCCTACTTAGCCTTGGCAAGTTTAAAATGGATGGACTTCAGCTCCTGCTGGAAGCCATGTTTCAAGTGGGGATTTGAAATTCACTCATCTTAAGCTTTCCAAGAAAAATACAAAGTCAAAGGGGGAACCTGGATTTGCTTAATGAGTGCATGATTTACGTAACAACTACAGTGATTTGGGTTGTCAAATTGGGCACAGCTTATAATAGTAATCATCTTAACATTTTCAATTAAATTCACCTATTTTCTACCTTCGCTACTTTTTATTTATCTCTAGTTTTCATATTTATTCTCTAGCCATTGGTAAAATAGTTCCCATATCATATAATATTCAGTTTGTTCCTTCTCTTTAATTGCAAGTGTTAATCTATTCATTTCTGCACATTCTAATATTTTCCTGATCACATTTTCCTCTGTAGGAATCATTTCACTTTTCCAGTTGTGGGCAAATACAATTCTAGCTGCAGTTAATACATGAATAATTAAATATATATTCTTTTTACTAAAAGTATTGGGTAGAATCCCCAATAAAAACATTTCCGATTTAAAATCAATGCATTGTTGTGTCATCTTTTCCAACCACATATGTATTTTTGGCCAATATTTTTTTTGCTTCTACACATGTCCACCACATATGATAGTATGATCCAGGTATCTGATGACACTTCCAACATTGGGCTGATTTATCTTTGGCTGAGTCAGCCTTGAGCTGGTCAAGATTGAACTCCTGGCAATGAGCAGAGTTAGCCTGCAGTATGGTATTCTAACCACTGCGTCACCACTCTATAGGTTTGACCTTCATAGGTTCTCAAAGATTCCAGTTCTCCAACCATCTTTACTAGTTTCCATAGGTAGCTTAGGATCCAGTTCATCTGGCCCTGAAAACTTGCCTTCATTTAAATTAGCTAGGAATTCTTTTACCCTTTCCTTTCTATTCTGACAACAGCTCTTTTCCTCCATTAGTAAAGTAACATTTGCCACTAGATTCATCTCACCTTCTGAGACAAGATAGATGTAAAATAGAATATAAGACGGTCTGCCTTCTTGCCATCATTTGTTATAAAATTACTTCTTTCCTACCACTTGGAAGATATCAACTTTTTGCCTTTCCCTTTCTTTCTTATGCACCTAAAAAGTCCATTTTGTTATTTGAGGCATTTCTCATTCAGTAATTCAGACTTTCTGACAGAATCCTGACAGTTTCTGGCAACTGCCTCGGATCTTTTTTTAATTATATACCCCTCTTTCCATGACTGGTTCTATCTTAGAACAGCAGTTGCTATTTGTTCATGCTTACAGAAGCAGTGATAATAGCATAGTTATATTTAAGCTTACATAATAATGTTCATCCTAATTTGATAACAAAATTCTGCTCCATAGACTTTTCATCCACCATATACCAACTGCTTAGAACAAAGAATGACATCTGGCAGGTCAATTTTTTTAGAATTTGTTTTCTTGTTGGTTGATGGTGTATTACATTTTCCACAGCAAAGGAAATTAAATACCCCAATCTTAATTTAATTTGCCACTTGCAATGTAGACAAAGCCATTTGATTGAACAGTATGCATTTGAGCGTCCTCCAGAGAAATAGAAACCAATAGGCAAATATAGAAAACTGAGGTGGTTTAGAAATAGGAAATGTAAATATAAATAATTTATAATTTATAAATATTTATATATAAATATAGGCAATAGGAAATATAAATACATAAATACAAATAGAAAGTCATTTCAGTATTTATATTTGTTTGCCCTGATTTGTATGATGTAGGCTTAGTTTCCTGAATTTATATGAACCAGCCAGGATTCTATCTGCAAAACTGAGCTCTGTGGATGGCTTAATATTAGAAGAACACAACCATTAAATAACAGTTTGTTTTCCTGCATTAGATTCTAAACATTAATTCTGATCAAATACAGATTTTATTCCAAACTGAGTGCTTTTCCACTTGCAAACTGGCTGAGATTCCCGATAAATTGTATGTCTTTATATCAGCAAACTACAGTTTGTTAGCAAAACTTGCTTGCGTCTATGGAATACCACCAAGATTTGGGCATGTTACTATACTTTATTGGCAATAAATACTTACCAAAACAGGATCTTACCAAAAGGGTGCTCAATATACTTACCTTCCATTTTTCCTTCAGTATTTTTTACAAGCCTTTGTTTGAGTTACTACATACGAAATCTATATGCAGTATTAACCAACATTACTCCAATCACTTACTTTTCATGGATCTTAATGTAAACAGTATACCTGTATTTCAAGGACCAGGGACTAAAATCAGGGATACTTGAGAATCATTCATTCTCCATTCTGTAAAAAAAAGATCTGATCCTCTCATATAGTTATTTGCATGTACAGTCATTCAGCTGTACAGTTATTTTATAATGTGCTATTTGTAATTCATATATACCAAAATATGTATACAGTACAATTCATATTGTAAGGAGAAAAATATGCAGACATTTGTACTCTGCAAGAAACTACCTAAAGTCCTTCATGCTGTTCTGTATACTCTGTTTTAAAAAGAATGTGGGTAAACTGGAACAGGTTCAAAAGTTATAAGGGAGGATCAGGGAACTGGAAACTGATTTCTACAAAGACTGATGGAAGAATAAATTTGCTTAGTTTTGAGAAAGCACAACTGAAGGGAGTTTGCATAGTTCTGAAACTTTGTGATACAAAAGGCCATGAACAAAATGCAGATTACAGAATGTAGGTCTTAAAGTACAAGAGGGAATATTCCAGTTGAAAGATTAGGAAGCAATTTAGTAGGAGAACTGGTTACCCAGCGGGGCTAGGCTCCTTTTACTGGATTATTCAGACAGAAGAGGGAAAGCCATCAGTTGGAGCTCCTTTAAATTGGATTGGATTTGATGACCTAAGTGCATGGGTTTCCATAAGGGGGAAATCTGAGCTGCAGTAAAAACTCTGTCCCTTATCTACTTGCATGCATAATACAAAAGGGTGGAGCTTGCTTTGTGATGTCATTAAGACAGGTTTTATAATGTTGGTATTGTCCTGGCTACCTGTAGATACCCCTGCCTAAACGTCTCCTTCCAATTTTATGATTCTGTAATTCCATCATATATTCAAAACAATATATTTAAATTTAAAATAGTATGCATATTTTAAGTGCAGATATTTTGCATAAGAATACATGCAAAAACAGTTATTCTCTAAATAACTAAATAACAGAAAAAATTTAAATGTTACAGCTTTGATACCCAAATCTGCACTTAAAAATTTAGTCCTTCAGATGGAAAAGAATAAAGATAAACTGTGGCATTTGCAATCTTACACAATTTGAAATTATGTAAGAAATGATCAATGAAAAAGATAGTTCTGAAAGATGCTTAACTTTTTTTTCTTCTTTGTTGCATATATACGGAAATTTTTAATGATGGGTTTTCAATTCCAAATGCATTGCCCCAAGTTATTGAAACCTATTTTATCACCTGTATTAAAAACAGTATCATCCAAACAAGTGTTAACATATGAGAAAGAAGTTGCTTTTATCAAAGCACTTGTTAAGTCCAAACCTTTTATAATTAAATTGCTCCTTGTTAATTAGATTTTGTTCTATAAATTGCTCGTTTCAGTGTTGCATTAATTCATATCTTTCAAAGAAATAGAAATATACCTGTTTAAAAACACATGCACATTCAGATTAAGTAAGTGCTGGCTTAAATTGCCACTTTGCAAAGCTAATTAAAAAAAGAACATTGCAAATGAAAACCTTTCTCATTTATTTTGTTTCTTCAAGCGGCTGTCTGTTGAACAAGACATATATCTAACAACAGGTAAAAAGTACAATCTGTCCTGCCATTCATTTCAAAACTGTCCATTCAGGAGAAATTCCACTAAAAGCTGCCTTGTTGTAAAAGACCTTCTATTTTGCATAAATCAGTTTTATTAGCACAAGGCTATTGTACCTGATGCTGATATATTTCCTGTTCCCAACCAGAGTCCCTCTGAAAAAGGTGGGCTATTTTGAATTTTGCATTAAGGAAACTCATACCTCAGAAAATCTGCATGATGGGGGAAATAAACTTGATGAAATGTAACTTTAAAAAAAAAAAGATCTAATCTCTATTAATTCTAGAAACAGAGCTTAAAAAGAAAAATTAAGAACCCCCTTTTCCTGCTTTATAGTCATTTTCACCAATGAATGAACAGTCCGGGTGGGTGACATCCTCTTTGTTTAGAGGAACACTGGATGAGGTATGGAGCAGATGTATCAGCATCTGGGAGAGATAGTAGCCAAAGGATCCACTACTAGGACTCACAGAAAAGGGCCAGCAGAAAGAAAATGCAACTGTGGATTCGAGACTGTAGCAAGAGCAAGCTCCACATCATTCAAGGGCTGGATCATTGGGAGTATTAAGAGATTCAAGGGCTGGATCATTGAAAGTATTAAGGAGAGAAGCTTTTGGCATTTCTAAGTATGTAGATAAATAAAAAACTGGAAGAAGAAGAAACTAACAACAACGCATTTTTGTATCCAAGCACAATAGGTCATCCAAGTCATTCAGTGACATTCTAAATATGAAGTTAGATGTTAGTACATAGTTATACTCTTTCATGCTAAATGGATACACATACATGCATACATGTGTTTTTTGTGTGCATAAAGTCATGTCAATACACTTTGTACTATATTTTGTAGTAATAAACTCCACTGTCTTCACTTGTTATCTGCTTGTGTGTATTGGACTTTGTTCCTTCGTTCTTATCCATTTTCACCCTGTGATATATCTACATCTACTACTTCTTAATTTGTATTTTTTATTCGGCAATCATGATACAGTATTGATTTTTTTTTAAAAGGGATTACCAAAATGTTTCCTTTCCTATGCATATGAATGGAACTTCGCTATTGTATCATAAATCAAGTATTTTGAAACAACACATTCAATTATTATTCTTATAGTAGGTGAAGAATAATATATGCTTAGTGTAAGGAGTTAAAGGCACATTCTTAGTTAATACCTATAAATTGAAGATTTATATTCCATTCAGCAGCGGGAGAAAAGTATTATGGGTGAATGGGAAAGAAGAAAGAAAGATGAGAGGATGTACATACAACCTCGTTGACTAGACTCTCCTAGATCAAACATTCACTGAATTATTTTGCCATTAACTCAAATCAGAACATGAAGGATGTAGCCTGAGTCATTAGTTGACAAAGTACTCCCAATGAGCCATTAAATTGTTCCTTTCCTGTGTATTGCTGCACAACATAAGGCAATTGATGGGATGGCAGCTACTTTACCAATCCTCCATCTACATGTTGTCATTGGAAAAAGCCTGAATCAGCTAATTCAGAACAGCTGCCAAATCTATGAATGATCATTAATCCAATTTAGTCCCTCTTCTTTTTAAACCAGTGGTGTCTTTTCCTGGGATTGTGCTGCAGCTGCAGAAGTCACAGTTGATTTAAGGAGTTTCAGAAGTGCTATGTGAGCATCTCACATTCTCTGGAGAAATTTTTTGTCTTTGAACCTGAAATGCAATCCAAATATTTATAGACCTCCATATTTGTTGTTGTTGTTCTTTTACAACAAAACTGTTAGATTAAAACGAGAGATGGAGATTGGCTCAGTCATCTGCTGAGCTTCCATGATGGACTTGTGCCTTTCAGTTTGGGCCTTTCAGGTTTTAGTTTAAAATCTTACTGCACAAGTTGCTTTCATTGATGTACATGCCCTCCACAGCCAAGTTGACTGTCTTCTTTGCAGCTGATGGACAATGAACATGGAAAATATGTGGACACCATGTCCATGGAGTCTCCTTTGTAATTATTCTCCCCCTCACTCGTGAATTGTGAAAAAAAACTACACACTTTTTACCTAAAATCTAGGAAGGAACAATCGTCAAGAGCACTTCCTTTCTATGCGAGTGACATAGCAAGGTAATACTAGAAAAATAAACTTTCAACATTTTGATGAAGGCCAGCCTAAGAACAACAAAAACAAAAACAGTAATAGGCCTGATATGATGGTCAAATTAGAAAGGTATAGCTTTGTGGCTTAGATATAGAAAGGAAGAAAAGCAGAGATATCCTTTTACTCTATAATTTTTAGTTTTGGCCCTGAGTAAATTATAAAAGGAGTAGCTGTGGAGAAAAAAGGAGAAACAAATATGCCATACTGCCCTCTGCTGGTAGATTATTTTTGCTGCTGTTACATTGCTATCTAAATTGTTTAACTGAGCAAGTAATGCAGTGCTGTTTCGATATTGATACCGTCCACAAAAATTTCAAGTTAAGTCCCAATTTTAGGCAGAAACTAGGAAAAAAAATACTTGCTGTTCTGCAGGTCCTCATTCCAATGCTGCTAGTGCTATTGCTTGAACAAGAAAATTATGTTTTACCAAAGAAGTAGAAGCTGTTGGCAGCCCCTGCGTTAGTCAGGATGAAGAGATGGCTATTCAGAGTAGAAGAAGCTACAGCAATAAAGGGAGGGTTGTCCTCTGGAATGGCAGACACAGGTTGTAGCAGAGAACTGAATAAAAAAAAATCTTGAGCATGAATTTAAGAAAACCTTTTGACAGATAAGATGTCTCTGTAATTGGAGGGTCTCTGCTGCCATGTATAGTATATTCGTATAAGTTGCTTTTTACACTAGAGAAAGGGTACTTTTTGGTACAATTGGACAGGAAGGAGTTGGTTAAGATATTTGCTAAGGAGATTCTTTTTTATGCCAATTCACAATTAGCAAGTCCAGAAAAGTATGGCAAATATTCTTGCCGGTTGTGAAAAACATATTAAGTAAAAGAGTACTTTCTTGAAATATTCATGTAAACATAACGGTTGAATGACAATTATAATCTTGTCCATTTGCCAAGGAAAATTACTATTATTAAGTTTGCATGCTTCCCAACTCTCAGTAACTCTGAGCAGTATACAATTTTTAAAAATCATTATTCACAAAGAAAAAAACACCTAAAAGTGCTTAAAACAACAAGAACAACAGAAATAAAGAAGCAAAGGATATTATGAGTTAACGGAATTGCATATCTTTTTATCTAATATAATTTTTATTTAAAAATTATACATTTAGAATACATTTATATAATTGTCATTTGTTTTTAAACTACTGCATTTTGTATAAATGAGTTCCATATTTAATTATATTTATCCATATCTACATCTACAGGCAATTCACTCATAGGTGGCAAATGCAGTCAGGAGTCCACTGAATAATTGGGGACATACATTTATCTTTCTAATGTTACAATATTAGTCTTTTGGCCATAGTAAGAGCTTGAAGAATCTATCTACATTGTCCCACCAACATATTAGGTATGTAATTCAAGAGAATATTACCTTCTGAAAATTTAGCTTTTGTCATAAATAGTCCAATATTTTCTCTCAAAATTAAGTAAGTAAAGAACATTGTAAAAATGTGTGTTTTAAAGAAGCACTGCCCATATTACATCTCCCACAGAGTATTTGTATTAGTCGGTCCTTTTCTACATAAACATAATGGAGTCCAATAAATTCTAAATATTACTTTTTGTTGTGTATTGTCATAGTTTAAGATCAATTGACACTCTTGCTATAAAAATTAAGACACTCTTGCATTGTCTAGGCCAGGGGTCTGCAACCTTAAACACTCAAAGAGCCATTGGGACCCGTTTCCCACAGAAAAGAAAACACCGGGAGCCACAAAACCTGGATGGGCGTGGCCAACTCGACATCACTCACTCCCACCCAGTCACATGACCCCCAGCCATGCCTACCCAGGTTTTGTGGCTCCCCATATTTTCTTTTAAACAGGCATCTTTCTCTCTCTCTCTCTTTCTCTCTCTCTTTCTTTCTTTCTCCCCCTCTCTCTCTTTCTCATCTTTCTTTCTCTCTCATCTCTCTTTCTCCCTCATCTTTCTTTCTCTCTCATCTCTCTTTCTCCCTCTTTCTCTCATCTTTCTTTCTTCCTCTCTCTTTTTCTCTCATCTCTTCCTCTTTCTCTCTCATCTCTCTTCTCTCTCTCATCTTTCTTTCTCTTTCTCATCTCTCTCATGTATCTCATCTGTCTTTCTCCCTCCCTTTCTCCCTCTCCCTTTCTCTCTCATCTTTCTCGTTCTCCCTCCCTCCCTCCC
>JANHFL010006687.1:317274-336527 GCA_032468155.1 Oxyrhabdium leporinum | reverse complement strand
CTCTCTTTCTAATCTCTCTCCTCTCTCTTTCTTTCCTCTCCTCTCACTCATCTCTCTCTCTCATCTCTCTTTTCTTTCTCCACCTCTCTCTCATCTCTTTCTCTACTCTTTTTCTTTCTCTCATCTCTCTCTCTTTTTCTCCTTCCCTTGGAGAATAGTCACATATCTCCCCCAGCAGAGCTGTGCACAGCACCAACAACAGCTAGAAAAAGAGGCAAGTAGAGGGGCGCTTCGCTCCCGCTCTGGAATACAGAGGGAGTCTCCATCCACTGCCATTGCCCTTCTCTTCTCAGGGCAGGCGAGGAGTGAGTGGGAGGGGAGGGTGAGGGGAGGGGCCAACAAGTGGTGGTATCATCTGACAGGGAGCCACAGGAGAGGGCCCAAAGCGCTGCATGCGGCTCTGGAGCCACACGTTGCCGACCCCCAGTCTAGGCAATATAGGAGCATCCAATTCATTATTCCACTCATTTTTTTGCATCTAAATATCAAATTGCTGAATATCCAGTCTGGCCTAGTGGTTAAGGCACCAGGCAAAAAAGTGGGAGATTTTGAGTTCAAATCTTGCCTCAGGCATGAAAACCAGCTCAATGACTTTGGGCCAGTTATGCTCTCTGAGCCCAAACCTACCTCACAGGAGAACATAGGAGGAGAAAGTTATGTTGGATGTTTGCCACCTTAGGTTATTTGTAGAAATAATAAAGGCAGGATATAAATACATAAATGAAATGAATGAAATTGATTTATTGATTAACAAACACTTATAAGTAATAGTGGGTTTTTGGTTTAAAGAATTTGTGATGACCCAGGGCTGGGCACAGAAACAACACAGCCAGAATGAAGACTTAACTCCCCTTTATTGTTCCAATTTCCCCCAAAGTCCCGCCGTTCACTGCAAATCCAGGATCAAAACTCTAAACACGCACCTCCATTACTTCCTGGCTGCTATTAGTCTGGAGGAGCAGCATAGTTCCGAGAGTTTGGTTTCAGAGAGTCCTTGTCACAGGAAGATTTCCCTGGGAGTGCAGCACCACCTGGAGTATAACTGTGTCACTGCGACCTTGCACATAGCCAGGTCAGCATGGCAAACAAGGTAAACAAGACAAAACACATCCAGAGGTCAATAACAGCATGTGAGGCTGGAAAAGCAAAGCTTGTTCCCGACAAACGCCCCTCCCAACAGCGTTTCTTTAAATCTCATTCCCCAAGTAAGCCTTATGAAGAGGGTTGGGGTACCTTCCTCGGAGTCGTCGGGTTGCCCTGTGCTGATCCAGCCGCCTCTCCATTCTTCGTGCTCAGGGAGGAGGTCATTGCTTGTTGCCGGAGCTCCATCGCTCTTCTGCTCCACTGCTTGCCCTGTCCTCCCCACTTGCCTGGTCCTCCAGCACTCCCTCTCCCTCGCTGGTGATCCTTCCCAGGCCCAAGGGACCCAGGACTGCTTCATCCTGCTCCTCCAATCATTCCTCCATTGGCCCTAGCTCTGTCTTGTCCTCCTCCTCAGACTCAGGGTCTGACAGGGCTATGACAGAATTTAACAAGTTGTTCTAGTATCTATTCATCCTGTATCAGTTGGTCAAGTCAATATCCCCACTTCCATCCCATTTTTCCGTATCATCATATTTTCCCGAGTTTTTAAAATTGGGTTTCTTCATAAATTTAGCATCTGAAAAAGGGTCAAATCTTTTATTACATATTACACTTCATAACTTTCTAACTGACATAATTGTTTCCAGAGATGTTAAGAGTTCTACTGTATTTTTATCTTAATCCTATTCATCCAACCCAAAGTATGTATATTTCAATAATTGCTTGAATGGGAAAAATGACACCAATGTTTGGCTTCTGTAATTTAATATTTGACAATAAGTAAAACTGATGATATAGCTCCAAATTAGGAAAGCAAATCCTCCCTTATTGATTGGCAGACGCAATTTTTGTAAAGGTATTTTCAAAATTGAAGAAGCCTATAGAAATTTTCTAAACAAAAAAAAATATTTTCTGAAACTACTTCCCAGATATATAAATTGGAACTTCTCTCAGAATATAAATCAATCAGGGAATTTTGAGAAACCTAAACCTGTTTAATGCAGCAAACATACACTGTTTATATATTTTGCATTAGGCTTTTTCAGTGTCTAATGATACTTACAAACGGATGTTTTCATGCAAACCTATTAAATCTACAACTAACCTAATATCTGCTGCTTGCCTACTTTTTATAAACCATGCTTGATCATTCTTAAGAACAAACAATATCGCTTGCTTTTAATCTATTTGCTAACACTGTAAAGATCTTTGTAGCAACATTAAATCAATGAGATTGGATGCGAATTAGCAGTGTGATTCTTCACCTGCTTTTGGTATAACTGTAAAATAAGTCTGACTGAATGCTGCAGATAAAATTCCCTTAGCAAATATCTCATCATACAATTAATGAAGTTTTTGCACTAAAAATAATCCATGTAACACAGTATTTTAAATTATGTGGCAACTATTTATTTATTATCTGTGCCGCCCATCTCAATCCCCTATCTATTTAACTAGAACAACTCCTGAGGCTTCAAGTTAGATTGCACAGTCAGTCTGCTCTAATTAAGCCTAAATTGATGGTGACTTTTTTTTAAAAAAATGGTTTGATCACTTTTTTATTACAAAGAGAAATCTGATTCTTTATTGTCCTTCAGTTTCTATCTACAGGTAATCCATATTACAGGTAATATGACACAATTGAGCCCAAATTTTCTATTGTTAAGTGAGACATTTGTTAACTGAGTTTTGCCCCATTTTACCACCTTTCTTGCCACAGTTGTTAAGTGAATTGCTGCAGTTGATATGTTAGTAACCCAGTTAAGTGAACCTGGCTTTCCCATTGACTTTGCTTGCCAGATCACAGATGATCACATGACCCTGGGACACAGCAATGGTCATAAATATGAACCAGTTGCCAAGCATCCAAATTTTGATCACGTGATCATGGGGATGCTGCAGAGGTCGTAACTGTGAAAAATGGTCATAAATCACTTTTTAAGTGCCATTGTAACTTTGAATGGTCACTAAACAAACTGCTGTAAGTCGACGACCACTTATGCAGTGTTAAAATTATTTTTGTTTTCTCACTGGAATGAGGCTACTTACAGTTAATGAACCAATGCAAAACAGCAGTCTTAGAATATTATTGCTAACTGCATTAACAGGCTGATCTCCCAATAAGAGTCCTATCACAAGCACTTGTAAATAAGCCTCATTTTTATTGAATGAGACTCGCTTCTTGGTTCTAGGACTAAACTATGAAAGTGATCCAAATATTTAAGGGGGTGGGGCATAAAGAGAGAAATGTTGAAAAAAAATTAACCCACCCATAATCCATGATAGGTTTATTGGTTCCAACATCATTAGTAGATTGGATATTAAACAATACCTTTAAACATTCTCTTAACCAAAAATATAACAAATATTTACAATCACCCAGTAAAAATACAAAAAAGCATACAGAGGCACTGTCTTTCTAAAAGACATAAGTGTAAGAGGTATAAAAAAATAGAAGACAAACATTGCTTGTTACAGAATACTTTACAATCACCGATTTGTGCAGTTTTACAATTGCCATTGGAATACCATTACAACTGTGCAGTTTTTGCCCATATGCTCACATACGCAAAATGTCATGAATACCAAGCTAAACTGCATTCCATGTATATATAAAGAAATTAAAGACACAACAATGACAAGTACAACTGGAGGAGAAGGGAAAGAATGAACTGGAGGTGAAATTAGTTTGCTACTCAAGAGTTTAAATTGTTGGCATTAAACGTTTCAATCAATGAAGAAGTTTCTTTTTTCCCTGATCAGTTTTTGGAAGGCAAGTGCAATGTTTTTAAAATTGCATTTCAGGTAATATGCATGACATGGACCTGTAGCACTCTTTCCTATAAATTATTTGTATGAATGCAAGGCTGAACAGATCAAGCTTCTTTCATTTACCTCCTGAGGTACTGAGGTACATTATTGACATAATGGGTTCTTATTGAAAATCCATTACTCATCGTTTGAAATCACCTCATTTGTGCAGCAGGATCATATCTCAAGAACTGTTGTCAAAAGCTGAAGTGAGACTCAGCTTTTTTAGCATTAGTGCAAAATTCTCTTAACTTTAGAAGACAAAGGCTGGCCGGGTACTTAATTCAAGTGAAATCAAAACCTTTTTAATTTATCTTAGATGACACCGTGTGTCAAGGTAACCGAAGTGCTCCTTACAAATCACCACTTTGGAAAATGTAGCTCAGTATTATGCCTCCTTTCACGACTTAGTTTATCTTCAATATAAATGCTGTCTCAAAGAGGAATCAAATGGCAAATTATATACAGGCCTACTTACATATTACAATATAGGGTTTCCTTTTCCTCCTATTCATGTAAATTAAAAACTGATGCCTGGTCCAGGTTTGAGATTTTTAAACATTCCTATTGCGCTTCTAGCATAAGGCCGACTTCCTCACAATACAATTTTAAAAGAATAAATGTTATATACACAGAAGCATTGACCCTTTCAAGAACTTGAAAAAAATTGACACGTAATATGTATGGAGAAGAGGCAGCACATGCTAGTAATAAGTTGTTACATAACGAATAAGCATTATGTAAACAGCACAAAGTTAAGCAGTTTTATAATGAATGGTTTTATAATGAATGGCTTTTAAAAAAAAGAAAATCTATCTCCTTGGGTTCACCCGAGCTCCGTTTCATTTTGGCTACTGTCCCTGACTATTCATCTGGCAAAAAGTAAACCAAAATTCCAAAGGATCAGAGCGAGGAGAGGCTGAGGCAGTTTGCACTGTGCAAAGAGGAAGCAGTTAAAAGAGCTTGCTGACCCGCTGCATATTTACACTCTACAGGCTCTGCATTTTCAAAAAATGTATTAAAGGCGCCCAGTGATTTTAAAAATAATGTCATTTAAAAAGCAAACATCTTTGATGCCGTTGATACAAATGCATCAAATTTAAGAGGGCGATTTTTGGCTCATGAGATTTTCAACAAGGAAAGACTCGAGGTGGGTTGTTAATCTAACAAAAATTGCCACCAAAGAGAAAAGGCGTAAAAAATGTTTTGTATTTATAAAGTGAAATATTTGAAATTAGAGAAATGCTATAATGTTGGCCCTTAGCACTATACCATCTAGAAAGTTTAAAGTTAAGTTTGCACTTATAAACTGCATGAAACGTCATGTGAACTGGACTTGCAAAGAGCTCAGGACTCAGATTTAAAACTTTACTTTTGACAAGCGTATGTTCCTTCTCTGACAGCCCAGGAACATCTGGCAGAAGGCATGTCCATACCACAGATATCCATGTTCATCAAACACTTTTAAACAGAATAACAGCACATCTATTTGGTTGGACATCTGTTCTAGTAAAAACTTTAACAGGTGCTATACGAATGCCTTCCTATCTGTTATGGGTTTCTAGGAGACGATCCATCAGAAAAACACATTTTTCACAAACCTATGAAACAATGGGAACTGTACTACTATGGAGTATGTAGTGGGTTTGTGTGCAGGGAAATTTTAACTCTGTTGTGCCATTATTCATAACATTATTATGAATATTAAAATCATGGAAGCCAATCTTCAGTATTTTATCATTGTTGGTTTCCTTAAGGTCTTGGGGGTGGGGTGGGGGGAGAGAAAAGAGCCCTGATGTCTCAGCTATTTATTCCAGACATTTAAGTAGTAACATATATTGTAATTAATAGTTATCAGTTCTACGTTCAGATTTGCAATTTCATATTACAAGGCATTGAAGAAGTTCTCCATTAAATTTAGAACAATCCAACAGACAAGCATATTTCACATAGGCTTTCCGGGAAAGCTCACCGATTTCATATTCATATTCAAACAGAAAATTTAGATTCTTGTACATACAAGCAACATTCACCTTGCACAGAAATGTAAATCTGAAAACTCTTTATAACTTGAAGTGTAAAATATAGAATTAATTTGAGGCACCTTTAAAACAGACAGACATCCTTCCTTCTACCCTAGACTGTAAACATTTATGATATTAAGGTTTACAAGTAAACTTTAAATATACATTGAGATATTCATGTCCACTGATTATGTTTGACTAGGCAACCATTATGCAGTAGGGGAAGAATATAAACACAAATAATAACTCCAGTTTTTGCTATGTACTCTGGTTGGCTAAGTAAAGCTGCCATGTTATCCCAGTCTTTCATTATTATTTTTTTGATTTTGCATAATACACACGCAAATGTGCATTATACATGAGTCAGGGAATCATCTTCCTCTGTAAATAGCACCTTTGTAATCACCCCACCCTGCAGGACAGCATCTCTTCCAAGGACATGTGGTGTGGAACTAGAAATGCCTGCAGCTTCACTGGATTTTAAAGTGTGATTTGAAGTGATATTTGTTGGGCATTTTCAAAATCCAGCATACGAGCTTGAGATAAGAGAGTAAATTCCATCTTGCAATTATACCAGGCACTTGAGAATAAGAAGTATTGAAGTTTCACTCTCCACCACCACCCCCAACCACCGAAAAAGCTTAGAGCAACAGCACACCTAAGCCTTGTCTCTTTCTCTTTTTTAAAAATGTGCTTAGCAGGGGTGAGTAAGTGACACCGGTAGGTGACTGTGGTGGCAACAGATAATATGCTTCATTTTACAAGTTCTCACATTTGTACAACTATATTTTAAGCATTCAATATGTTTGTGGTAAAATCTGGGATGATCCAGAGCAATTTTGCTCAACATGGCAACTTGTTGGGATGTCACATGGGGATCTGGAAGATTATCCATCTCCAATGTACTTTAAAGTCGCTGAATCAGTGGAAATCTATTACTTGAAACTTTGCAGATGATGTGTACAGGATAGTTTAACTCTCAATTGTCCATGACATAACATTGTTATAGATGTTGAAATTATGGATGTCAAGCTTAGTATGTTCTCACTGTTGGTTGCTCTTGGGGGGAGTAAAAGAAGTTTTGATATCTTAGCTACACATTCTAAACATTTAAGGTTAATTAGTAAAATATATTCCATTAATAATTCTTGAATTAGATGGGTTGTCCACTCCCTTCTATGTTCAGATTTGTAATCACATTTTAGATATTCATATTTCATAATTTTTAACCTGCTGATTGGAATGCAAGGAGTTTCTACCCAAATACACTGAGAGGGCAATAGGTAGAAAAAAGTTGATATAAAAGCTGTTATGCATTATTTTTGGCAACAAGAACAGCAGTCCAAATGCCAGAAGTAGTCATCAATGGCTTTAAGTGTTGAAAAATGTCTTTCATTTCAAATCTGCAAAATTCTTTGCCTTGTGGTGTTTGTCATGCACTGAGAACTACTATTTTTTCAAATGCAGGAGCTCTTCTTGGATTTCATAAATATAAAAATTTATGAACATTTTTAAATACGGGGGGAAAAGACTTACAACCAAACTGGTAGTAAAGAATGGGAAAAGTTTCAAATAAAATTTGAAGTCTGAAATAAAATATAGACTTTACTATCATCACCACCACCACCACTACCATCATGTAAATGGCCTTTGTACTCCTATGACTTTTCTCCTAAATTTGCAAGTTTGAACATTTTAAGCTAATTTCTAAAAAATGGAACCTGTTGAATACTTTCCAAGGCAAGCCTTGTAGAAGAAAAAAAATGTAATGATACAAATGTGCCATGAAACTATTTATAGACAAGGGGGAAGAAAATGGAATGTGGGAAAGAAAAAAAATGCAACTACTCCCTTACAATAATCATTTGGCAGCTGAAAGAAACTGTGTATTTCACTGGTTTTAAAATACAGAATCAGTAGATGGCAGTATTTCACTACTGTATGCACATCAAATCACTCAATATATACTTCTGAGGGCTTGATATTTTACAGATTGATGTGGCCGATGTTGCACTATGTGTAAACCTCTAGCTGCATTCATGAACATCCAGTTCCTCAGAAATCAAGTGTTTTGCTTAGCATAAGACATCACACTAACACCTAAACAATTTGCTTCCTTATTTTCTTTGAAAAAGCATTCACATTAGCCAACCAGAGCATTCAAATACTTTACAAAAAAAAGAACTTTATATAAATTCCAAATTAATAAATTATTCTTCAGATTGTTGCAGAAGTTTCTTAAGTTTTGTTGTAGTTTTCCAATTCAGGTAAGTACATAAAATAACTTTCTTCAATTGAGAGTCATAATAGTTATAGAGAAAATATCTGAACAAAGTCTACTTAAAAGATTCTATAGTTCTTCTACAGAAGATTGCTCCCAAGCTGGCCCCAACGCATCATATATTAGGTCCTTCTTGATACTGCAATACAGGGTCTGTATTTCTTAGAATGAGCATTTTCTCTTTCCAACATAGACTCCATCAAACTGATTGCAGTGGGCTGAAGCAAATTCAAAATTACAATCCAGATAGTTCATCCTACTAGTTGAAGAGAGCAAACACAATTCTTTGAAGTCAATAGCAGCAAGCTGTCAGCTATAGCTGACAATACTGTAAAATTCCTTCCTCCAATGTTGGTAAATTTTGAAACAAGTTTCACAGGAAGCACAGAGACTAGACTGCCGATACTTGTTCATCTTCTGTGAAACAAAAAAACAACAATGTGAACTCTTTGTGTCATCAACATACAATATATTTCAATTAAAGCTGTGTCATATCTACTGTCAGAAACCTAGGATTTTTTTTTCTGAGTTAAAATAGATTATTTTTAAAAAATTAAAAACCTTTCTTTACTGCTATCACTGTTATTCATGCAAAGAATGATGAACCTTTTTCTAAAACTTATCTAATTCTAAATCATAATGGCAATTTAATATGATGTAGCTCATAATGTTGGAATTTGGGGTACTGATTCATAATACCATTCAGAGGCCTTAAAGATAGTTGGCTTGGCTTGTGCCTTTCATACTGAAATGCCAACATGACATTTGGACACTTTCAAAAGAAAAAAAAAGCAGATGTGGTAAATTAAACTCAGTGTTGACTCTCAGCCACACACTGCAAATGAGCTGACAAAATTCTCACAGAATGAGACAATGTGGTAATTCAATGTCTAGGATTGGGGAAGACCAGTCAGTCACTGAATAACCCTCTTATTAGTCAGTTACACGTAATGCAACATGCAATTAAAGGATAATTTTGTATTAGTGGCTATATAATCTATCCTAAGTGTCTATCTGGTACGGTGGTTAAGGCATCAGGCTAGGAACCAGGAGACTCTGAGTTTAACTGTGTGACCCTGGTCCAGTCACTTTATCCTCTAGGAAGGAGGCAATGGCCAACCTCTTCCCCCAAAACATTGCCAAGAAAACTATAGGGACTTGTTCAGGTGGTCACCAGGAGTCAGAACTGACAAAAACACAAAATATAAAAGTAAAATCCATCTTAATCTATTGTTTTTGAGCTCTCTAGCATGCAGGTCAGGAAGGTTGACTTATTCTACTGGAAGAAAAATGCCTGATGCTTAGAATATTTCATCGAAACCTATGTTTCTATGTTAAACAAATGTTTGTCTAGGTTTAGCAATATATATTCATAGAGAAATACACACATTGGACCCACCCATTTTTTAAAAACATTGTGCTCTATAATGCGACTTACAAGCTGCTTTTGCACACAACAACAAAATGATTTCAAAGCAAACTAGACAAGATTATACTAAAATTCCAGTTTTATAAAAGCAAAATCTGTGAAAAGCGTTCAGATTCATGGATTCAATTAAAAATAGAGCCAGACAAAGCACAAATAATAGCAGACAACAGAAAATGGAATGCAAATGTCATGGAAGTCAAAATTGCTTATTTCCAAGGGGTAAATGAGCAAAAAAGAGAAATGTGAAAACCCCAGATTCAAGTTTTTTTTAAATAGTCTTCACTTTATAAATTCTGGTTTCTTTTAAATATTGCTGTTGAGGTTTAAATGGTTCAGAACAGAGGTCAAGTATAAGGCATCCATGTGATACAATTAGTGGGTCTCTGTGGATTTGATTTTGTCCAGTGAGCAATTTCAAGTCTTATAAATAATTGAAATTGCAACTTAAAGCCTCAGCTGTTCAGCTCTTTTTAAACTAACAGTATTCTCTTAGAACCTTATTTGTGGAAGCTAATGCCCATGTACTGCTTGGCTGCCCAGTACGTATACCTACAACATTTAACTGCAGGGAGAAGCATCACATCGAGATTCTAGCTAGGTTTAATAATGCTCTGTTGAGTGGCATGTTAGGAAATACTCAACTTCCTGCACAACAGGAACTTGCATCTGATGGGTTCTGCACTCGGTCAGAATTGCTTCATGGAACTCCACGTAGCAGAGCTAAGACACTGCTAATCATAATTCTGTTTATCTCTAATACATAAAAGCATAGCTAATGTAGCTACTTTCAAAATAATTTGTTACATCAGTCATAGCCTTTTAAATTGCTGAGAACAATTGTTTTCTTCTTTTTTCTGGGTGGTAGGGTAAGTCATTTGGAACCGGTTTCTTCCAAATATGCTAGCTAATAATTAGTGCCTAATACATTTTCTGTTTTTTATCCCCTTTAGGGTCACTTTATTCTCACATAAGCATATGTAAAGCATATACAAATGAACAAAGAGGGAAGAAAAGGGGAGAAAAGAATCACTGAGGCACATTCATGGAGAGGGTTGTAAGGTAAAGACAGACTGTGCACTTCCCCAAATTTAAAATAAATCACATACGACTTTACTCAACAGCTATCAAAGGAGATGTTTTAACATACCATCCTCTTCACTATTTGCGCCAGTCATATCTGCTAGCTTAGGATGGGACGGTTGCCGGCCATGCCACTTAGGCATCTTCTTTGGAAAACAGGCCACTGGTTCGCTACTCAGAGGAGTGGAGGAGAGCCTAGACAGCATCTTTGACCTCTGCACCGCCACACTATAGTCTGGAGGCTTTAGGTGTGGGTGGTGGGATCCTTCTTTTATGTCCGCTAAAGAAATCCCCAAATATCCTGGCGGGGTGGGCGGTGGCTCCCTATATCTACTGTCTTCCTTAGATGAGGTGACACAGTACACTAGCACAAGAAATAAGCAATGGAAATGTTAATGAAAGAAACAAAGACAAAATAAAAGCATTTTTAAAAAAAAACAAAACAGTGAAATGTTATAATGACTTAATCAAAAAACGATTAAACAAAAGGTAAATAAAAATCACTCATAAAACTCTATTTTTCTAGAAAACGTTCAGATATTAGATTAACTGTCCCTGGTCTTTAAAAAAATGTATTATTTTGGAAAATTTCTCATATTGGCTGATCTATTACTATGTCAATAGCAAGCCACAATGACACCAAAATGATGACAAATGTTTGGTGATGTCATCACACAGATGCCATCCTTACATACTTGTGTCAAAAACTGAATGCAAGTAGGTAAATTGTAGCATTTGATGACATCATCACACATGATACATCTGTCACAAACATTCTTCTAAATAAGGTGCCAAGATACCATCCAGAAAAGTCTTGTTTTAAAGATTCTTCAATATCATTTTTGTTTAGGCAAACTGTTCATAAAGGGAAAATTTGGATTATGAGGCATCTCTGTTTTTGGAGTTGTATTTTTAAGTGATTGGCACCAAACAATTAACATTGACCTGAACTATTTGCTGACTGGAAGTTTTTTTTCAAAACCGTACTTCTTCAAACACAAGTGGATTACAAACTATTTTCATAAGTTACTTGATTCCCAACAATCTAGAATTTACTGACCAAAGTACTTAAAAAATAAAAATAAACAGCACATAGTGCAACTAAATGCAATTTAGTTTGTCCTTTCCGCATCCAAAAATTAACTATACTTCATATATTTTATACGGCCTATATTTTAATTCCAGCAATATTTGTAGGAGTCCATGCAATTAAAATACCCAAATACAATTAAAATCATTGTTTGCCTTCATAAAATTTTTATGTGATTTTGTTGGCAAAGCTTGTCATTTATTTGCCCTCAACTTTAAAACTATCTCACTCTTACTGTAAGTGATATCCACATCTGCAATGCACATTAAAAAGGAAAAGGGTTTCAACTGCGTGTGCCCACGTACCAAACTAACTTTTTTGATGCTCCTGAGTGTGATCTCTCTTACAAATTTGGATTTGCAATCTTGCATTTTCTGAAAAGGTAACTCAGGGTCCTAAAACATTATGTATTTCTTCCTTTGGAGACATGGAGGAAGGACTGATCTTGGAGAAATATGAATAGAAAATTCCCATGGATACTCGAGTAGAGGTAAGAGATTACTGGGTTTGTAATGCTACACTGAAAGGCCATTTCTAAGCTCTAAACACTTCCCTATCTATTACAAAATTTTCCAAGTATATTCCAATACTATATAATTGTCATTATCTCTGGCTGTCTCCTACATATACACACTGGTTGTCCTCAACTTACAATTCATTTAAGCGACCATTCAAAGTTTAAACAGCACTGAAAAAAGTAACTTATGACCGTTTTTCACACGATCATTGCAGCATTCCCATGATCACATGATCAAAATTCGAGTGCTTGGCAACTTGTTCATATTTATGACCATTGCGGTATCCCAAGGTCATGTGATCACCTTCGGTGACCTTCTGACAAGCAAAGTCAATGGGGAAGCCGGATTGCATGCAGCAATTCACTTAACAACTGTGGCAAGAAAGGTTGTAAAATGGGGCAAAATTCACTTAACAAATGTCTCACTTAACAATAGAAAGTTTGGGCTCAATTGTGGTGGTAAGTTTAGGACTATGTATAAAAAAAGGCAACAAATGAAGTCTGAAATCTTGAAGAATCTATTAATGGGGTGGGAGGATCAAAAAAGGACATTGAAATATTATGGTGTATCTTACTTTTCCTACTCTACACCCAGTCATATCTACAAAAGACAAATTGGGGGGGGGGGGGAGGTTGGTTGCATTGCTAAACCTCCTGAAGTTTCTAGATCAAGTTTATTTACTGTGACAAGGCATGCAATTTGCAGCCATTTTGATTCTAAAACAGCTAGTTTCCAGAAATGGTAAAAAACAAACAAACTGATTGCCAAATGACAGGCTTCATTTTACTGAAATCATTATTTTATTGGAATGGAGTAAGCCTCTTTTGGGATATTAAAATAAAAAGCAACATTCCACTATAAATAGGTATTTTGATTAAGTAGAAAGCAGATGATTGCATGTTATGTTCTAATTCTCAGCTGTACTATGAATCTGAGTAATTCTTTTTAAAGTGTGGCTTAATTCTGCATCCTTAGGAAAACAAAAAAAGACAGCTACTAAACCTAGTAAGGCAAGAACAGGGTCAAAGCTGTGAAATGGTAAGTTTGACTGGGCAGACAATATTGGATTTACAGAGTTCAGTTATAATCCTGCACAAACTTTCAGCAATGTTAGTTTTGCCTTTATGAATGAAATGTTAATATATGGCCTCTTGCTTTTGGACATGAAAGTAATGGTACAAGAAAATTGTTTATGAACCTGGTTTCATTCTACCTATTTGTTGTACAGGTTATTGTTACATTGTTATTCCACTTTTTAAAAATATGTTTTGATCAACTCAAGGCTGTAAACATACTTAATACTCCTGCTTGTTACTTTTCCCACAACAACCCTGTTAGGTGGGTTTGGCTGAGGGAGAATGACTGGCCCAAAGTCACCTAACTCAGGGGTTCGCAACCCCTGGTCCATGGACTGGCACCAGTCTGTGGCATGGCAGCAACCAGGCCACACAAACAAGTGAAGCCCCATCTGCGGGAGGCAGGCAGCATGCAAAACGACGCCCCCTCCAGTCCACAGAAAAACCTCTCTCCATGGAACCGGTCCCTGGTGCCCAAAAGGTTGGGGGCTGTTGAACTAACTGGCTTTCATGCCTAAATAGGGACTAGAACTCACAGTCTCCTGGTTTCTCGGCCAGTGCTTTTACCATTAAACCAATTAGCTCTTTTTTTCTTTTGCTAAAAAGTTGGTATCCCTGCTTTTATCTTTTCTTAAGCAAAATTAATTATTTTTGCTAATTAATCATTTTTCTTTAATTAACATAATGTCAGCAAGTCTCTTCCCATGTGCATTAAGAAATTTGGAAGTCTTCATCATCAGAAAGCAGTATAAAATTTTTAAAAACCTAAACAAACTGGGATGCATGGAAAAAAGGAGAGAAAAAAATCTAGGTGCTAGAACAGTATTTCTCAATTTCTCAATATTTATAGTTTCTGTTTCATTTACTACACCCTTTAATGGATGCTATTATTCTCTCTTCTATTTTCAGAAGGTTGTGGATCCATGCTGTCAAAACTGATTGACAAGCATGTGACCTGACAGGCAAAGGGTGCAAAAACTGCCTAATATGGAAATCACCAGAAGATGTGTAACAAATGATGAATTACCTAGATAGGTATGTTTCAAGTGCTTTTCAAAAGCACTTGAAAAAGAAAGGCAATAGGTTTCAGGGGATTGACCCTAAATTTTCAAGAAACGGAACTCTAGTAGATTTTTTTGGAAATATCTAAATTGCTTTCCCCATAGCCATGTCATTCATACCCAGTTCAGAGGTTGCTGGTAGAGTATGAAATTACTTCTGGTATAAATATTGGAGAACTGGAGAGTAATTAATGGATGGGTAGCTGATTAAGTTAGGCAAACATAGCTTTTCTCACAGAATGCGCAAGGTACATTTTGGTACAGTGGTTATGATACTATGCAGCATATGATTCATTTAAACTTGAGTTGAAATCTGAAATAAATATAGATGTGACAACAGCATCTAGGAACAGAAACCACTGGACACTAAAAAAAAACACTTTTTTTCTTAAGCACTGAGCACAATCTACTGTTCCTTTCTATGCATTCTTCCCATTTTGTCTGACTTTCTAATGCCTTAAAAAATTGCTTTCGCATCCCCTTCCACAGTATATGTGTGTGACTTATGTGACTGTAGAAGAAGCGTCACCTTCTAGAATGTAGCACCCCACATATGCCCTTTAAGAAAGGGTGTTCAAAAGAACCAGGGGACAATTCTTACGTACACGCAATACTATTGCACTTTCTTAATCTACAAAAGGAAATAAATACATGGTATGCCTGTGCCAAACTTAATCTTTTGACGTCTACACTATAGGTAATCTATTCTATGTTAATATCCAAGGACAACATTTTGATTCAGTGCAAGAATAATTTCTTAAGCACCCTTTTGTTTGAAAGTAATGCTACAAATGGCACAAGAGGATATTTTATGTGACATCTTTCATCTTCAATCAAAAAGTGGAATTTGGCATGGAGTCTGCTTCTTCTCAAAATAGTTGTTTCCTACAATAGTACGTGTTTGATTGATGGCCAATATGACAAGCTTGGGAAATGATACATGAAGATGATTTCCTTCCTGTCTTGAAGGCAAAGCAAAAATGCATACACTGCCAAATTGCTGGAGAGAAAAATATCTCAACTGGATTTATCCATCACAAATTTTCTCCCCATGCTACTTAGTGATACTTAGTATGAATGATCAAAAAAATTCAAATTCTTAACAAAAGAACTGCAAGAAATTTCTTCTCAGAAAATATATAAAAAGTCCCAAAGTAGCTAGCTACACAAGCTGTCTCTCTTCCCTGCCAGTCAATAAAACATGCTGCCTATTATTTTAAATCCCACCCTTCCCCCAAGGAGATCTGGAGACACTCCAACAGAGTTGATTGAAGACATGTGTACAAGAACTTTTTACATGCAAATTGGCCATGAGGACTGTTGAAACTTTTCCTTAACAGCTCAACTACATAATACACAACAGCTGTGGAAACATCCACTGGCTTTTCATCACGCTTACCTATGAGGCCATGTTCTGTACTTGAAGTGACAGTTTTGTAAGCTGCGTCACTACCTGTTTTAGCATCCAAAACTTCAGCTTGCTCTGCAGTTAAACGCTCCAGTCCTCTTCGTTTTATGGTCCCATAGTTTGTTTCGTGCATGTCTGACAGGGAAGTAGATGAAGCCCAGCTGTGCCGGGACTGGTCGAAGTCTATGCCTGTTTTGGGTTGCCGACTACCATCTGAATGGCTGTGTGACTGCAAATGAGTCTCCTCAGGACAGCAGCTGGATGGCTCCACTTCAGCAATGGCCCTTTCTAAATGAGCATGGCGGTAAGAGTTTAAGAGGTCCCACCCCTTTTGGTTCTGTATGTTTTGAAAATTATCATGAGAGTTACTTGAACAAGAGGTCCAGCTTCCACGGCCGCTATCTGCTGCTTCTATTGTGAGGTGCTCATGAGAAATCTCCTCGGTGCTCATGGAAGATGGGACAGGCAGCCCACGGATCACTGGAGGTCTAGGTAGCGGCCAGCTTAAAGACAACACAAATTAGAAGGAAAATAAAAATGCTGTTGAAATGACCATGCAAGCAAATAGGTAGGAAAAGAACCAGTGTTAAAATTGCAATGCTTTATATTCAAAATAGCACTTTCTTCAACATTTTAAAAATATTAACTGAATGTGGCAATAGTCTTAATTATTGTTTGCCCATGTATATCTAATAACAAGCTTGATCTAGGATTTTCTTCTGGATAAAATAATTGCCCGTTTCTGCCAAGTTTTTCCAAAGTCGACAAATATAGTTTATCTTTCTCTTTTTCCAGTGAGAACTGACCAGTAATATTCATATGTTCCTATTTCTAAATAACAGAAATTTCAACATATTTATAAACTCATCTTTGTATTTAAGAGACATCTTAGAAACAAACTATTATTAAACACTCCATTAGGGGATTAAACATTGGGATCTTTATTTTGTAAAATCCTTTGGTAAGGATTGTTTTTCACTTATAAACTGCTCAGTCACTTACAGAGTGAAATGGGTGATATGTAAATTTGATAAATAAAAAATAAAAAACGTTATTTGTCAAAGGCAGGGTATAATCAGTAGAAATTAAAACACAGGGTTGTGCTGTGCTTCAAAGAATATTATGTGAATGTGCCTAGGATTTTGTTGAGAGGCCAGGGCCACCAAAAATACTTTTAAGCTTTTAAAACAACAGCCATTCTTTAGCCTTCTGCTGGCAGCAGTTGTAACAGAAATAACCAGAAGGGTGACTACATATAATGGGCACATGCCTGAAATGCATCTCCTCCTTGCATGGCAGAACTATGAAAAAACTGTCACCAACTACTGTATCATGTTGTATCTTAAACAAACAAACAAAAACCCACACACCTACCTCTTTTGTCTTTTTAATACGTTTGAAGCATGCTACAACAGAGGGAATTTATTTAAATCTCACTTCCATGCATTTTCTCCCACTTACATTATCACAGCAATTTAAGCTTTACCAACATGGGGAGAATTCTAAATCTGAGGTTCTTTCAGCAGAAGCTACGGCTTGCCCTTCTGCAAAGTACTAAACGGCATTTCAGCAGGCTAATAATCCCCTTGAGTGTGATGACACCCCAAGCAGCAAATGACTTGAATGCAACATCTCAATGTTATGGCACACCAGTCAATTATCACCACCTGCCCTGTGGGAAGGTCTCTTAAGAGGGAAGGAGGCAGGGAAGAAACAGGCAAAGACCAACCCAGAAGCTGATTCAGCTGGCCCTTTTCTTATCCTCCCACGGGGCCATTAAACCAAGGGCCTTGGGAAAGTCCCTAGAGATTTGTTAATTTATCTTAAACATCTGCTGTGAGATTTTCAATGTGTATTTGTTTAAATAGCTTATGAGCTTTGCTTTTTTTTTTTTTAATAGTCCTAAAGATAGACTAACAATAACCATCCTGAAGGAAGAAATGATTCTTACCCAGGGCAAGATTGGTTGTATTCAAGTGGTGGCTGAAAGGGCTCTCTCCTTTCCCCTACCCCAACTGCATCCATCACCATCGTCTGAGGCAGACACCTCTCATCTTGAAGGGCTGCAGACATGGAGTCAGCAGAACAGTTGCTGACAATGCTGGATCGTGAGGAGATCTCGCTATGGCTGGAATCGGAAAAATTCTCAGATTTGGCAGATGGGATCAGGGCATAGCCTAAACATGACAGGAGAAGACAGCATTGAGAGAAAATGCAATCATACCGCCATTTGTTTTTAGAAATAGCTTTTCACCATTTTATCTCTTTTCCTACAAGACTTTTCGACATTTGTTTTATGCGAGTTCCTTTTGCTCAATGGAAAACAATAAAATGCAACAGAGTGGAATAATTCCTTTATGAATTAATTTTAACATCAAAGGACAAAAACTGTGTAACTTCTTTCACCAATCTGTTTCAAAGATGCTGTTATGTGCTAAACCAATCAGGACTTTCAAGTGCAGCAAGTACGACTTCTTCAAAAACTAGACAAACCCAGAGGAACCTTGCTTTCCAGCTGATCAAGTAAAGACACTGCAATCAAAAGCAATGAGCCAACTACAGACACAATAGAATTGACTGTATATGCTTTTTCTGCAGGTTGAATGCTTTCTCCCAAAGCCGCCATTCTGTTTCCGCAGTTATATGCTATGCCTCCTTCATTGCTTCTATTTAATCAACATATTAAGTAAAGACATATTGATTTAGCTGTGCGAGTATTCTCTGCAAGTTTTGTTTCACTGTATTTGCAAACACGGTAAAAGTGCTAGAGGATTGCCTTTGTTTTCTGAAAGACCAGGTATTTAACAAAATATCTAATTATATAGAATTTTAATTTTGTTTCTCATTTAGCATGTGATGGGATAATTGGTCTAACATCTTATTTGTGATGAATTTCTGAAACTATTTCTTTTTCTGCTATGGAGACAGTTATAGTTACCTGTGGCTTTATTAGAATAGACTGAGATCTTCTAGTAAGTTTTGGGGTGATTTATAATACAAGGGTTTCTTATTATCTAACCATTGTTTTTTTAAAAAGTCATACTTTTTAACCCAATCTTAGGTTTCTAAAATGAAGAAAATGTAGTGAAGCAGCTGAAAAAAAGAAAAATCAAATTAAAATATTTCCTGGATCCATATTTCTCAAGGGAGAAATAAATGTGCATCCTTTTGGTGTCCTCTGATAAGAAAAGCAATTGTTAGTATGTTGATATGTCCTATATTCAAAGCACTCTTCTTCCTGGTCAAATGATTTGAGGCAGAACTGAGACGGGGCTTGTTGAGCCTTTATGGGTTGAGTTTGACTCTGAATCCGCCGATGAAGTGGATAGATTGTTGAGGGGACTGAATGCCACCACATGCCCATTAGATCCGTGCCCTTCCTGGTTGGTTAC
>JANHFL010006687.1:306323-317174 GCA_032468155.1 Oxyrhabdium leporinum | reverse complement strand
AAATAAATAAATAAATAAATAAATAAATAAATAAATAAATAAATAAATAAATAAATAAATAAATAAATAAATATTTGAGGAGTTGGAAAGAATTCTAAAAGCTTTGCTTTACCTGCTTTACCTACAACATTGTATGGTATTCTATCGTGTACACCTTAACATACTGCAAGTAGAAAAAGAGAATCATCTTATCGGGTTATTGGTTGGAACTATACAAATATTTTACCTATAAGCTCCATTTGAAAATGGGGAAACATTTTGTCATCTTATTCCATTGTTTGTGAAGATAAGAACTAAATCTTCATGGAAAGCATTACAAATCATTTTTGGATTTTAGGTAACAGGAAAAAAGGTCATAAACAGTTTAATCAATCATTTTCTTTGTTTTAAAATAAATTTAATTTAAAACGTTGCTGGGGAATCTTCAAAGTGATATAAATATGGGGCAACCAGAAAGAAGAAACATTTTTGGCTCTGCTGCTTCTCTAGCATTCCAGTTATCCGTAACCTGACTAGGTGTGAGAAACCTTTGTTTAAGGAGGTAATTGTTGTTCACCAGTCTCAACTGAGAATTATAGGGGACAAGAAAGGAATATAATATATACGCAATAAGGAAAAATTAAACAGAGCGACTATAGTTTATCTTAATGTCTACTTTTTCCAGTAAATTTAATTAAAAATAAGTGGAGACTGAAATATGAGGTACCTGTCTGTTTCTAATATTCCTCTGCGAATATCTGTCCTGGCATATATAGTTATTTTTTGTGAATGATACATGCAATACTGAAGATGTCCCTTTACCTGCCAGTACAGGAAAAGAATAATCTCTTCTATTGATGTGAGTATCAATTATCATTATATACCAACCTTAGAGCTGACTCACAGTATGTCTCTGTGCAGGATTCCTACAAATTTAAGCTACATTAAGTTTCAAGCTTTTTAATCTTTTGGACTATAAATGTTGAAATTGTATGTTCTGTTCTAGATCTTAGCTTTAAAAAGATCAGAACATACGAGTTTCAACATTTGTATTCCATTTTTCAATTACTTAAACTGAATCTCAGGCAAAGTTAATCTCTTATTTGAGATTGCAGCTGAAAGCTGAGTCAGAATATAAGGGAAATTTCACACTACATATAACACATTTATAGTTTTGGCTTTAGCCAATATAACAGAACCTGAAGGTATAGAATATGAGGGTCAACTATGAGCATAATACAGAGTTTTGAATGTCTTTTCTTTTTTACATTGAAAAGGTCAAACACAACAAGAGTCGCCTGACAGTGAGATAGGCAGCACAAAAATTGAATAAACAAGTTCAGAAGGATTATTTAATTCCGTTTTTCCCTTCTGTTGGTCAACGAAAACTACTAATCTCTCCAAATCTGCCAGGAACTTTTGTGCCTACCTCCTTATAAGAAACAGGAAATGTTGCCATTCCAAACTATTGTTTACCAGCTGCATTCAAAAGCAAGGCCTCATCATCCATTCAGAGGGTCAGAACACCTAATAATATATTCCTTACCCCACACACACACTCACTTACTCACACTCACACTCTCACACTCACACACTCTCTCTTCTCTCTCTCCCTCTCTCTCTCTCTCCACAACATCTCTCACAGTGTTTCTTCTACTCAACAGCACTATGTTTTAAAAACATCTTGTGGGCTTGATAATTGAAGAAAACATCCCCCACAATATGTACATTATTTCTCCTTTATGCCTTTTAAGTACCTTCTCCAACCCAGCATCCTTTGGATATGTTGCTCACAGACCTCCCATCAACCTGACCAATGGTTGTGACAAAGCAATGGGGAGGGGAAGGCTGCCAAATACTCATATTCACAAGTTTCTTTTTAAATAGTGAGTTTGTAGATTAAGTGAAGCAATCACTAAAATACGTTCTTCCCTAATGTACTGTACTTCTGAGGTTCATAGATGAAATTTGTTCCCCCATTAAAAAGTAGATGAGTTCTCAAGTTAATCTCAACTCCTTATGGTTAAATTCATAGTGTTTTCTTGGCAGTATCGTAAGAGTTCATTTGCTTCTATATTATTTTGGCTGAATTTTCAATTCCCGAGTTCAACTATTAACCAAGGCCAACTCTTTTCAACAGTTGAGATCAATCAACCAAGCTCAATTATATGCTGCCACTACCAAGACAATGAACTTTTGTTTAGTATTTCATTTTCTGTCTCTGAAGGACTTAATAACTCTATACAATGTTTTGGTAATCTCAAATTTTAAATTAAATTATTAATTTGTTACAGCCAAATATCAAAATCTTCTAATTTTAAGATTTTTTATGAAAGGGAAGTAAAACACTGATTAATCATGACTAAGCTATTCAAGTGAGAGTAACATTACTTAAAAGGAAATAGATACATTTACAGTAGTCATGTGGCTGTTATGCTGATATAGTTTAATATCTATATAACTAATATTTGTATGTATTCATTAAAATCATATTTAGGATGTGAAATTAAATGATCTGACTACATAAATTATTCAAAAATATTATTTAAAAGTATATATTCTACAACTGTATAAATTATGCTCTATAAACTACATTTTACTTCAAAGGCACGCATTTCAGATAAATAAATAACTGTATGTTTAGCATACCATACTGATGTTATAATAGCAATTATAGTTTACAAAGTTTTTAAATATACACAACTGAAAAATTTTCCTCTTACATAATAAACTGCACAATCTGCATCTGTATATTATAACTAACTCGGATTCTAAACAAAATATGAAAAGTGACTGATCCATGCTTAAATTCTTTGAAAATTCCTTGGGCTTCCTTTGGAATTCTTTCCAAGTAAATATAGACACAAGCAAACAGCAAGACTTGAATTCTCTACTCAAATTTTGTTTACGGCTTTAAATATTTCAAGCAGCATAGCAAGCTTTTTCTGCACTGTTTTATTTATTTTGCTAGTATAACTGTAATCTGCATGAATTGTCTTCACCAACAGAACTGTAAGTATATTTTTTAAAAAAAAAAAACCTGCTTCACGGAAGTAACCAGCTATGTGCAGCGACACCATTATTAGCAGAAGTGAATGAATTGCACATGGTACCATATGATTGACTAAGGGCTAGAAAGAACGATAGTAAAGCATATTTAAACCGAAGGTTATGTAGCCTATTAATTATTTATTGACTTTTTGCCTGATACACAAAGCTAACCAAGCTCCATGGAAAGAAAGTCATATCCTGATACTTAAGAAGAGCTAAGCTTGGTTTCCTAAAAGAATGCGCAGAGATCACCATCAAAATTTGTGGCATATTTTTTTCTAAATCACCTAAAGACAGGCAAATGCCCCCCCACTAATAGCTTCATATTAATATTCAAAGTGAACAAGACATATAATATATATATATTTAATCATCTGGCCATTTCCATTTCAAGAGGAGGAAATGAGAACGATAAACAGAAAATATTTAATATCTATGAAAACCAGTGCACAGAAATGCTATGAGCTGAATGACATGACATGTCATATTGTCTTCCTTTTTTTCAGTCTGAACTGTGGACACAGCCACATCACTGAGCTACTGTTTCCATGGTCGCTGGCTGCATGCCCCTCGATACTGGGCCTGTCCTTTTGCTTCTCACGTCTATCCCTCTCTTGCGTGCATGTTGGCTCCATACGAAAGGTGAACGCTGATCTTTCCCTGGAGATACTTCTTTCCCTGAATCTTCCAAAGGGGGACCCCATTCTTTTCCTGGCTTTGTACAAAGGCTCAGGCTTGCCTCTATCCTCCTCACTTCCTTGCTTTTCGATACTGACTGATCTTTCTGCTGTCTTGCTAGTCATCTGCTGGATTTTCTTTTGCAAATAAGCCCCACCTATTCCATAGCTGCGGTGTCCACTGTTCTTGTTGCTTGTTTCACTTGCAAGAGAGGAAGACGAACCAGACAGATTAAGCTGGCAGTTTTCAGACCTCTGTGAGTTACTAACTAGAAAGAAAAGAACATATAAAACAAATCACATAAACTGCTTTTCTTCAATATACATGATGTTACATTTGGATAAAGGACAGAAAGATACATGAAGTTCTGAAGTAAAAAACTGTGGATGTTTCATTAGTTAAAGGACAGGTCATCTAATTTTAGTTCTGTAATGAGATGCTAATCAGTACAGGGGCTACTTTTGTCAAACAAGTCTATTCTTAAAGGAGAAAATCCTGACAAGCAAAAAATGATAATCAGTCAACAAACATAAAATAGTAACCTTAGAATCATAAGAAAGTAAACTAAAATGCATGTTTATAGAGACAAATTCCAGCAGAAGTAAAGTTTGGCGAGTTCCAATGAAATGAAACTTGCCAACTAAACATTCAAACAAAAAAACATATACAAAGTTTTCTGGCTTTTATTAAATGTATTCATTTTTAAAGCACACAGAAGAACACATAGTAGCATTGGAAGGTTACTGCAATCAATAACAAATGTATCTGTAATTAGGAATTTATCCAAGGCATTAAGCTCTGAGCCCAATCATAAAGTATCTTGGGCACTATTTTAAAGTACTTTAAACACGTTTAGATGTTATACACAACAAGCTTTTCATAAACGTATTAAGCTTATCTTGTTCTCCACAGTTAAAATATGGCTCAATATAAATGCCTAAAATATCTTGAGTGTACTACTGAAGAAGGCAAACTCAGACCAACTATGACGCAGTCTCAAGACTGAGACCGCTCTTACCTTTGCGTAGAGATTCCTGAGGGGAAGCAGGAGGGCTGGAATGCAATGATGATACCAC
Organism: Oxyrhabdium leporinum; assembly: GCA_032468155.1. Lineage (NCBI taxonomy): Eukaryota > Metazoa > Chordata > Lepidosauria > Squamata > Cyclocoridae > Oxyrhabdium > Oxyrhabdium leporinum. The sequence goes on along the minus strand of JANHFL010006687.1, from coordinate 312,390 downwards.
AGACATGTCATCTTCTGTGTGCTTTTTACTGCTTGGTTCTTCAGATAAACTAAGTGACTTTTGAGGTGAACCTGTACCTATGGATGAAATGTTTACACTTATAATTCAGCCTGGAATATTCCTACAAATGATTGTTTTGTTTCATTTCGTTTTCCCAGAATACTCTCAATGATTTTTGAACTCTTTCATCAGATAAACCTGATCAAGACATAATTTTGTGAAGAAAAAAAGCTGTAAAATATGATATTTATATATTTACAAAATTGCAAAACATACAAATTAATCATATTCATTTTAGTAATAAGAACCTATTATACGGGTTGTAATTTAAAGAGTTCTACTTAATTTCGCCTTTTTAAAAAAAATACTGGAAAAAAAAATATTTTGACCAACAGAAATCCTCAATCCTCAACCATATTGACCTCAATATGGTAGAGATGCAGCTCTCTGAACTATCTCTACACGAAAAAAGGAGAGCAAAAGTGGAATTAACAGAATTAAATTATTCTGTGATATCCCTTACTCTGAACATCTTTTACCATGTTATGGAAGAAAGCTGGTTGCAGTTTAATCTGCCCTTATGAAAGGAAGTTGCTTTTAAAATTCTGTCCAAATACAACTACTTCACATCAGTCATTCCTCCATCCTTCTTCCTTCTTCCTGCCACTTCCCTTCTCTTAAACTAAATTGTTTAAACCAGGCACTTCTTGATTATCACATTTCAAACACCTGGCCAGCAGTTGCTTGATACGGACTCATAGGTAGCTATCAATAAACCCATATATCAGTTATATGTAAATAACAACAATAACAAGATTCAGGTTGAATAATATTAAATAAGTTTGGCTGTCAAAAATACTTGAAGTAGGCTTAGAAAGAGTCCAGTTCTGAATGGCATTTGCCATTTGACAGGCAGTCTACAGAATAAGAGGATACCAACAGCGCTTTTATTACATTTGCATTTGGGGGGGGGTGTTCTACTATGTGCTACTTTCTCTTCTCTCCATATATAATATAATACCTTTACTTTCAATCCCAGCACTATCCCAGGACTTCAAAAGTACAGTTTTGAAATATATTTCCCATATTCCTCTCAAATAACTCCCACTATAATTTTAATTGTAAATCAAAATTTATATGTAACTGGGAATGGTTTGCTATCTTCCACTTGCAGCCAAAACATGAAAAGGGACATTGCTTCAGGGCAGGAAGAAAAATCCAAATTACATTTATCCAATTTTGAAAAAGAAAATGTTTTCAGAGTTGTTTCAGACTACAATCTGTCAAAAAACTATTAAACCAAGGCTTGAAGATGATTTGAATTTATTCATCATATATAATATTAGCTATTTGCCTAAATTTATGGTAATGAAACAAAGACAAATGTATGTGCTTAGAAACAGTTTTGTATATTTACTGGTCAGATAAGTTAATGATTTTAGGACAAGACAAAATCTCCATCAAGGAGAGCTCAAGGTGATTTTTCAAATGTGTTTTTTCAAAAGACAACTGGATTTTGCTTTTTCCTTGAAGACGTTTTGCTTCTCATTTAAGAAGCTTGTTCAGTTTCCTTGAAATGTATTTAAGGAAGAACAAAGTACAGTTGTCTTTTGAAAACAAACAAACAAACAAAAAAACACCTTTCGGACAACCATGACCTGGATGACTAAGGATCTCCATAGATATTCAAGTTGATTTGATTATTATTCCTGGACATCATCTGTAAACCTCTTTTCCTAGACCCAAGATGCATTTCAAGTCTAAGAAGTCAGAATATACTTGTATGCGAAGCAGATTAAAACTTCAGAGGTTAAGACTAACAAACTGCAAGTTTAGATTCAACTTTTATCAAAGTTTCAGAAAGGCTTTCTTTTTTTTAATGCTATGTTTTGATATTAGGTTTTTATAAATATATAGTTTATTGTGTGTATGAGCCACCAAAGAGAACGGTGTAGAAAAAATACTCACTAAAAGCAACGTGGTCTTTTGTTGGTCCTTTTTTCCGAATGGGATACAGATTAACTGCTGGAACTTGAAGAACTTGACTCATTCTGTTTTGCTGATGTAAGTGGGCTTTTGTGGTTTGGCCAACAGACCTCAGTGGCATCGGAGACATCTCTGATGCTTTTGTACCTCGTCTTTCACTTAAATTTTTTGTCACTGACATTGGAAAGAAAAGAAATAACACCCAAGCATCACAATTAAAACATTAAATGGGATGCCTATTGAAATAGTAAATGACTTTGGAGCCAATAATACAACAAGTTGTGCCCCCAAAATCAGGAGAATATAACACAACTATGATTAAATGGAGTCCCACTGATGGCTATAGGTCCACTCTCCTATAACTAAATCTAAATCCAGTTTCCTGATCTGAATGCAAAACTAAGGAATATACGTATTCCTCAAAAGGTGTATCCATATTTCCACTAGATGGCATACTCAACCCACAACAAGTTATTGTATTTCATTTTTCATTACTGTTTTACACAAGCGTGAACACATATTGAATTCTACATTTGTTGCTATGCTACCGGGAACAATAGATTCCTCATGTCCTTCTTATTCCTAAGAGACTAAGGTTTTAACATTAGAAAAGTAAAAGTATAGCCCTAAGTACTCAGTGAACTGAAGACCTGATGTTACTGCAAATTATGAAGATGTTGCTAATACAGAACATACATGGACAACCACAATGAAATATACAATACATTCACCCTTTACTGAACTTTATACAAATAGCAGAGCATCAAGCAAGGTCCATTTTCAAGAAAATGGCTAATAACCAGGTAACGCTTGACGGTCTGTCATTTGTATAAAACTAAGTAATTCCTAAAAGTAACTATCAATTGTGCATTCAAACATCATTTTTGCGTTTCTGCTGTTCTTTATATATAGGAACCGAAAACTACATTTTGGAATTAATTACCAAAATATGTGTAAGCTTTATTATTACTGCAATATACATGAATGCATTCTAAATGTCTGATTGTAGTACTATTTACATATTAAATCTATGTTAATAAGACATCTAATTTTTCCCATTTTGTGTTATAAAGGTATAATTAATGTTCTTTTGTGATGATATTTCATCCTTCTTTTTCTTGGCATTCATACTATGTTACTTTTATTATTCCTTAATTCTGCAAAGTGCTAACTTGGCAACAGTCCAATGTACTAAGAGAATTTTGGCAAACACAAAGATTAAAAAGAACCTTTTCAATTTTATGCACTCAATCAAAAGTCAAATAATTACATGATAATACAGATCAGATCTTTTCATAAAATTCTGTATAACGTTCTGTTTTAAATATTTATTTAGTGAAAACATCGTCCTCTTTCAAACATTTTTTTTTAACTTACATGTGCTGTACGTAGGCTCACACTGAAGTGACATTATCTGGATTTTTTCTTCATCTGTTTCCACGTTTAGGTTGGATAGGTACTGTTTGACCTTCCTGGCCATCTGAGCATCTTCATACAACTTTTTTGCATTTAAAAGAGAGCTGCGCCGAGCACGTTTTTTGTGAGCCCCTCCTTGAACATCCAACATGTTTGAATTTGTGCTACCCTGACTCAGTGACCTGAAAAATAAGACAGCCATTATGTTTTAACTTTTGCTTTGATTATGAGGAATCAAAGCAGAAAACACTGAGGCGAAATGTTCTTCTATTAAAAGCGCATGCTGATGTCAAGTTAAAAAGAGATGGAATGTTAACACATTTGTTCCAAAGTAACTTGCAAAACCGGTAACAGAATCGAGAAAAAAATATTAAATAAAGAGTGTAATCAACAAAAACTGGGCAAAGTACCACATAAGTTCCTTCTAGTGAATGAAGCCAGGGTTCTTTCAACTGAAAACCTAAATATGGAGTTAAGTTTGTAATGGAAGATGCATTTTTCTAAATTCAGTGATATTAAAAGTAATTTGGCCCAGCAGTCTGAAGTAAATACAAAATGATTATTAACTATATTTTCGTTCCATTCTGTTTCTGAGCTTGAGAAATTGAAAGGACAATATACTATAATCATTATCATTTCAAAAATAAGGAGAAACTTCTTCATATGATATTCAGTTGCTTGTAACAATATTCTGCATAACAGAACATTGGTTCAGTATTTTTAACATCTTCATGAACAAACTGAATGGTATCGCTGTCAAGAAAGATTAATTTGACAGTTTCCTGAGACTTGCTATAATTTACTATTCTATTTCTCAAAGGGAGCAAACATATTTCCTGGGATGAACAGATATCAAAGACCTATGTGTACTACTGGGCAATCTTCTTTGTTATTTTATGCCAGTTGTCAAGCTTGGAACTGAAGACTTTGTGTTGAAGTTTAATGGGGGAAATTCTGGAGAGAAAGTAAATACAATGCCCTTCAGCTACATGAATGGATTATGGTTTGTGCTTGTAGAATCAGAGCATGTTTTGATATGAACAGTTTTACTTATTCTCATTCTATCTAAAATATAATATGGACAACTGTGAATATAAACAAGCTGTATCAGTTTTCAAGCCCTGTACTTTCACAATTCACAATCCTCCACTTTTTAAATTATAAAGTACAAATGAGATTTCACTTTGCTCAGTTTAAACAACATGATTAATATTAAAGAACTTAATAATATTTGGCATCAGCTGCGGTAACACTGATTCTCTACCAGCAATCCCTACATTCTTTAAAAATCAACTATACAAAGTAAATCTTCTTCAACAAGATCCTGAAATTCAGCAAAGGGCATTGCTAGTACTTGCAGAGGGCAACAGGCCATTTGTAGGCAAATATTTAATGTTTAATATTCTATTAGTATTGAATGTTCTTTATATTTTTTTAGCAAGAGTTTGGAAAAAAAACGTGTTTATCATTAAATAAAGCCATCTATTCCAAGATGGCAAATAAATAGTAATTAAAAACTACAAACATACATTTTAAAGAGGGCATAGATACAAACATTTCACAATAAAAAAAGATGAATCTGTAGTTTTTCTTCCCTTTTTTTTAAAGGCAAGAGAAAAAGAATCAATAATGGGTGCTCTGGTAAGCTGTCGAAGATCTCTAAATTACAATATAGGAATGAAGAATGATTTAGTACCTCTGTCATACAATACAACAGAAGGAGAGAAGTAAAACTAAACAATGATTGATTTCTAGAATGTAAGGCTGGGAAAGCTGAAAAAAGGAGAGGAGCAAATATCAGATTCTAAAATGTGAGTTTTATATCAAATAAGAAAGATTTCTTGTTCATTTTGATAAAGGCTACTATAGTTTCAGATGTACTCCGACTCCTTATGATTTCTCTTTTAATATTTCTGAAAAGGAAAAAATAAGAACTAATTTCAAGGCTACAATTATTTCAAGCTGATTCTACCGTGTTTCTCAGAAAACACGACCCACCCCAATTATAAGCCCAACCATACTTTTTTGGGGGTGGGCCTAATATTGCCCCTTCCCCAAAAATAAGCCTGGGGGGATGGGCATGGGCGGGGGGGGGAGAAACTGTCTGGCTGCAGCTGCAGCCCACTGGCCCCCTGGAGAAGCGTTCGCCAAAAAGCCTCCATTCGGAACTCTGAAGTTTCGGAATGGAGGCTTTTTGGTGGAGGAAAATGGGGAGGGGGAACTTTCCTACCTGCCATCCTTCCCTCAGTCCATACTGAGCTCCAGATGGACACACAGATGGGCTCCGGATGGACGCACACACATTGCCCGGGGCTCCGTTTTGCCTTCAGATGTCTGCTGGAAGGCATCTGCAGCCAATGACAGAGCTCTGGATCGATACGGAGCTTTGTTATTGGCTGCAGATGATTTCCGGCAGGCATCTGGAGGGCGGGGTGATGCGTGCAATTGGCAACAAGCGGCCGCAGAAGAAGAGGGGCCAGCAGCGGGCTCCTGTTGGGCGGGACTGTTGATGCCACCACCACGAGTTGAGTCCGCCTGCAATTCACGTTGCGAAGAAGAACAAAGCAAGGCGGTGGGGGGTGGAGGGCAAAGCAAGGCAGGGGGTGTGGAGCTGCCCCATGCGCTCTGCACCAGCTTAGCTAAGACCCTTCAGCCAGGCCCCCCA
>JANHFL010006687.1:282747-306223 GCA_032468155.1 Oxyrhabdium leporinum | reverse complement strand
TTTTTTTACCGTAGTCCCACAGGCTTCTTGCACGTGCAGCGGAGAACATACCTGGAAAGCAGGTTAGTGAAGCAATGTCGCTGCCCTGGGGGTGGGGTGGGGGTGGCGGTTTGGCATGGGTGGGGGAAAAATTAGGGCACTCCTCGAAAAAAGGCCCTGTTTTTTGGGGGGTCAAAAGAAAATAAGATCCAGTCTTATTTTCTGAGAAACACGGTATGTACAACATGTGCTTCAAAATCTTCTTTGGAATATAGTCATAACTTTCTGATATGCTTATACAGTTCAAAGTTAAAAACATAATATTAAATACAAACAGAGTATAAATTCATCAACCAAAATATCTTATCTGCATGAAAAAGATGTCCTTTCAAACTTTGGAAGCATTTATTCCAGCACAGCAGTATTTCAATGGCATATATTTTAAAGTACTTGTGCTGAACAACAAATGCTAGAAGATTTTGTAAAGGTAAAAGTTATATGAATCTGAACTATGGGAAGGAAAAAGGGATACTGAATTAACAAGCCATACAAAGTTTAAGTTAATACACATAATGGAGAAATGGGTTTAAATAAATGCAAAATTGTAACATTATGAAATCTGATTGCTAATTTATTAACATTAGAAAAAGCAACAGGTTTAGAATGTTGCACACATTTTTCATAAGGAATTTCACAAACCACAAGCTGAAAAGGCGAAACAACTAAATAATAACATTCAAGATTATAAACCAATTTACCTGAATGATATGAATACGCTGCAATATATTTCAAATAGCTCACCAACTGAAAATTGGCATTGTTTTTCTTAAAACAATCGTATTATTAAGCTCATGTTCTTTGATTTTTACAAAGTAATCATTTATACTGGTTGGAAGGAAATGGGATTTTGTCCCTTGTTTTTCTACTCTATGCAATCAAGAATAAATAACTATTCATTCTTTGCAACACCTTCACCTGTCCCTGCGGGAACACAAAGTTCCAAGTTTAAAATACAAATAATCTAAAGGAAATTCTCACTATGTTATACTTTATTTCTTATTATTTATATATTTGTATCCCGCCTTTATTATTTTTACAAATAACTCAAGGTGGCAAACATATGCAATGTACTTTCGTCCTCCTATTTTCCTTACAACATTGTGAGAGGGGTTGGGTTGAGAGAGAGTGATTGGTCATCCAGCTGGCTTGCAAAACTAAGGCAGAACTAGAACTCATAGTCTCCTGGTTTCTAGCTTGTTACCTTAAGTGTTAGACCAAACTGGCTATTATTCAAGACTGTTTGATGTACATCCAGATGGTCTTAGTACAGGACTCATTACATACTATTGTGTCAGAATAGCAAAAAAAGACTGCATATATCGGTCTGGTCACTGCATCATTAAATATGACTTCAAGATGTGGAGTACATTATGTTTTTGCTACTTATACAAAGATGGAAAGAAAATGAATCATAGTCCCTAAATTCACATATATAATAGATTGGAGCTGTGAAAGTAACACAGCTGAATTTCATAAATAATGCCAAATTCTATGTACACGAATATAGCATTTTGGATATGCCGAGTGCAAATACATTAGGAAATAAATTTATTGTGTCTTAGTGGAATTCCTCTGTTTTAGCAGGACTGCTTCCATAATGGCCATGGTTAAGCTGTAGCTAAACTTCCACAGAAGCTTCTAATGCTGATGAACCCAGAGCCATACATGGCTTCTGAAGATACTTGTCCTAATATGTGGGAATTGGGCATCTCTCAACTTCAATACAGGCCATTCCTGGCACATCTCATGGCAACAACATTTAGTCATTCTTTTTCCATTCCTAAGTATTAAGCAAGCTTATTTTTCAAAGAAATTATAAACTATGGAATTTCTCTAAAGTTCTCGCATGTGTATATGCACTAGACATCCATTAACAGATATTTGTAAATGAGTGGTCCGTGTTTTTTACAATCTTCAACCAACACTTAGAATAAATCAGCTGTCAATAAAAACATTTTATCTATGCCTAAATTGGGTAAATTTTATATGCAAATACTTTATATGCAAATCATAATATTATTTATTTTAATTTTGATTTTATTAATGTGTGGGTTCCAATTTGTCATCATAAACCTGTGTTATCTTAAATTTGGAAATAGTTAGAACAAAGTATTGCAGGGTTAATAAAATGCATGCTGTTGTTGAAGTGCATGCATTAATGATGATGCAGAATGTTAAAAGTTGCATAAGTTTGCTTTAAGTCTTAGTTGCATTAATCTCTGCACTTACCCCAAACTCCTCCACCTCTTCTTCCTGTAACCAAGAGCCATATACAATGAAGCATGTATTTAAAAAAAGAAAGCAAAGGGGGGAAAATCACAGTTGAGAGTCAGAAAGGAAAAAGATGTAGACAGGAAAAATAAATGAAAATTTTGATCAGGTAAAAACACTTTTCAAACCAGTAACACAATTTTTTACAATGGAATACAGAGACAAAACTTGTCAGAATACATGGTGAACACAGAACACACAAAAATCAAAAGATCTGGGCTTCAAGGACCATGTTTGAGGAACAGGACAACAGGCAGAGGAGCTTCCAGCTAAATGTGGGTATAGTTTTCTAGAAATAGTCCCCTTTTCATCTATTTTCATACGGAGAAGGTTCAAAGGTAATGAACACTTTGTTTAACGTAATTTTAGACCCAAAAGTGCTATTTTTAAAATATATCGAGTTACAAATTTATCAATTTAAAAATGATTTAATTTAGACAGGCTGAGTTATGTTCTAGTTTGTGCAAGTTAGACTCCTAATCTAAAATTTTATACACTGCAGTATATCAAACATAAAAAAGACTTACTAGCTATACAAGCATTTCAGACCTCAATGCAAATATTGAAGATTAACACAACATATATGTTTGCTTTCCATTCACATTTACATAACAATGAAATTAAATGAAAGATAAACATGGAAATACAAACATGCAATTATTTACATTCCACACTTTTCTATTTCTAATACCATACCTTTGTCTGAACATCACAGCAGGATCCATATTAGCAGAAGTCATTCTGACCACCTGGCGTATCTCTTTAGCAATCATTCTCAATTTCTCAAAGTTTACCAAACCATCCACCTTTGAATCATTTCCTGTACAATTAAAATATGTGGGGGAAAATTTAAGATTTCTGAACATACTTCTGAGGCTGTCAAGTTACTTCTTTTATGTATCACAACACATTATTACAAGTTAATATCCTTGAACGCAAGCAAGAAGTTGCAAGAAGCTTTAAGGCAAGGGAGAGATGCCAATCATAATCCCAAAATATCCATACCTATTTTTTTAACATCAGCAGTTGTCAGCAAAAAGAACATGTAACAATAGATCTGAACCGCCTTTGAATTTTCAACAATAAAAGGAACTTATAGCAAGGGAGTTATCTTAATTTCCACAGCTACTTGTTAGTTTGAGAAAGGGATGTTTATTTTTCCCAGAATTTTCAACTTTTTCAGTCTGAGAATCGACTCTTAAACACAGATCCAAATCCAAGAGACATTTTTTAATTACACACTTCGTTCCTTGTAACATTTGGAAGCCAGGCAGAATAAAAATGTAATAAATAATGGTAAACATATGCCTAGCCCGAGTCATTGGGAAGGACTCAATAGGTGTACAAAAATGACAAATCTAATCTAAACAACTGCCTGATTATGTGACTAAATATAATATATTCCATAGGTAAGGTAGGCCTCTACTCATAGTAGAAAGGTGAAATGCATTTTTGGTGGGCCACAGAGCTTTAAAATAAAAATAATTCAATGCATTATATTTTAATGAGTGTGTGCAGACTTGCCTTCATGTAGAAATGTAATATCTTTCTTGACCACTGGGAATAATGGAATAATTGGAGGCTGCATGCTCTGACTGCTAAGGATATTGCGATACTTTGCCATGTTCCTAGATGGATCAAAAAGATCCTGAAGATCTCTAAGGTGTTTTTCATATTTGCTTGGTAACTTTTCCCATGTACCTCTGAGTCGAGCCACTGGTGCCAGATTAAGACCACTGCAAGAAATAATTTGATAGTTAGTATTGTACTGATGTGTTTTATCAAAGACATATACTTTTAAAGACTGAAATGTTTTATCAAAAACATATACTTTTAAAAGAGTAAAATTTTAACAAAAGCATAGGTGCTCTAACTACTTTTTGTTGGAGAGCCAGCAACTCCTACCTGCAAATGTTAGGGAAGAAAGAATTACCTAAAAAACTCCTTACAGAAATCCCTCTGAGCTTTGACAAAATTACTTCTTGCACATCAGCATCTTACTTAGATGTGATTTTGCAATCTTAGATCTTGCAATGTGATAGAGCACCACCATAATGTAACAAAACTATTCTCTTTTCTCCTTACATCTCTGTAGTGAAAGATAGATTTCCTCCTCAAACTGCAGTTAATATTACACTGGAAGTGATAAATAATATAGTTATACTGGAGAAAGCAAAAATTCTGGATAGCCTTAACTGAGATTTAAAAAAACTCTTGCCAAAGTATTGTTATTATTTTATGCCTTTGAATCAGTTTGGACTCTTGGCAACTGCCTGGACAAGTCCCTGCAGTTTTCTTGGCAAGGTTGTTTTTTTTAGCAGTGGTTTGCCCTTGCCTTCTTCTTAGAGCTGAAAGTGACTGGCCAAGGACACATAGCTGGCTTTGTGCCTAAGACAGAGCTACAATTTACAGTCTGCCAATTTCTAGCCTGATGCCTTAACCATTACACTAAACTGGCTTTCCTAACAATGTATTTCTTTATGATTAAAAATAGTAACAGAACTCTGGCTTGTAATCTCTGGAATATTTAATCATATTAAAATATTGGCAATATTTAGCTATAATTTCTACCAAAATGAAAAACTAAGTAGATCCGATTGTTAATATTTTCGAATATAAAGATTCTTTTGAGTGAAGCTCAAATTTTCAGGATTACGTGGACATGTCCATTTTCTTGGCAACAATGTGGAAGTTGTTGTAAGGTTTCCCCTCCGCCCCCCTCCCCCAGTTTCCAGGTCTAGCCAAAGGTCTACAGAAAGTCCTTGGGTTGCGATGGCAATTGAAACTGCAATTTCTATTGCTAATTGATGCAACTGTAAAGCACAATGTTATATGACTGCATTGTTTAGCGATGGAAATCCCAGCGTTCCCGGTTGCTGTCATAACCACAGGAGCACACTGGTCATTAAATAAGAAAAAGAGAATCCCATGCAAGGAGCATTGGGGATAGAACAGAATGCATAGGTGCCACAGGTGGACACTAAGGAGGGTGGTCAGGGTTGCAGGGGCTGCAGACCGACACTATAGAGCATAATCAGGCCAACAGGAGCTGCAGGCAGGCATTAATTTTCAAGATCAGCCAACCTCCTGGAGCTATTACTGTTTGAGAAGTAAAAATCAAACAAAAACTGTTAGAGGCCTCCAAATGGATTTCTACTCCATACATCTAAGTATCCACAACTAATTTTTAAAAAAATCTAAATCTAAAATTTCACTAATATCACTAATAATAAATAAATATTTAGGTATCATGTTCATCTTAAATTTGCAAATAACTTTTCAGTTTTCTGGATAAAGTCTATGATCTTCAAATCCACATATATTCAACTTCAGTTTCCTGCTACTCTATTATTTTTTAAAAGAAAATAACCAACCTAATAACAGCAAACATAGAATTGAAATTCTTGCATTCTCTGCAATGGAGAGCGATTTTTATGAAATGTTTTACAATCTTCATCCTTTTCAGCTGATTTGTTTCAGATAGAATTTCCGTAGCAACCCAAAATGTTTCTTGATTAATAACATCCTCAAATTGTTTTAGGTTAGCATTTCCTGTTTTAGAATCCAGCTTATATAATTCATCAATATACTCGGTAGGCTCAATGTTTCGAAACAATTCAAAGTCTCTCATTGAAAGCTGAGTAGCCACTTCAATAGTACTCAGCTGTAAAAGTGAGATTTGGCTCTCTCTTAGCAATTCTTGAGCATCTTCATCTGAGCACAGAGTCTCTGTTTCCATATTATTTTTCAAATAATACCTAAAAATACAGTGAGAAACATATACGATTTAATAGAGTTAATAACTTTGAGGAATTCTAGTCCAATGTAATCAAATAAATAACACAGAAGAAACTGCCTCTATCAAAGACAAAATATTCCCCTTTCATCCTGCTGCTCTTAATATCCCTTCAAAATTACTGTGGTTAGATGCAGATTTGTAGAATGAAGAATAGGAGAAAAGTTCATTAATACAAATGGAGAGATTAGGTATTTTTGCCCATTAGCCTTCATTACCAATCACAAGGCTTTTATATAAATTACTCATATAAAGTATGCTTGACCTTCCATAAAAACATCATTAAATGTCTACACTATTTTCCCATGGCTACATTTATTTTCTGAGAGTTATTTCTAAGGCAGATTTTTCATTTTCCCAGAAACCATGTTCCTTTTTGGAGTGCATTAGTGTATAATCTTAGGGTTAGAGCTAGGTTAAGTCAATATTTTTATCTCTGATATAATATTTCTCAGCTATTATTTTGTTGTTGTGGTGGTGGTTTTTATACTTCATGTTGTGAGCTATCTATATTTTAATTATAAAATATCTGTTGATGTAACACTTCATTTTTACTTTGGTTTACTTAACATAATTTGGCAACTATGTATCAAATCAAAGGCAATAAAATCTTTGTGCCTAAGACAGAGCTACAATACGGTAAGAAATGCTGCCTCTTTTTAGTATTTTCTTCTCTATCTCAATTGCAAAATGAAATATTTACCTCCCATTGAGCTGAATTCGGTCTGCTAACTTCGAGAACTGGTCGGGAAGCCTTCTCTGTTTGATGACTCCTTCAGTGCTCACAGAAACCTCACACAGAGAATAGGTCTCTGGGGTTCCTGTCAAATTGAATTCATGTACTGCATGGCTTACAACTTCTTTTGCTGTAGTGTCTTTGCTGATGATAATGTAACAACTCTGTTGATCAGCTTTGAAGACTCTTATAACCTGATCAGGAATATCTGAGATTAAAACAGAAGAGTTAACACATTAATTTATTTCCATGGATAATATATTATTTCTATTTTTAATTATACATATTTCTTTTTTAGCCTTTATAAAAAACTGACTTGTAATAAAATACTTTCCATAAACAAATATTTATTATTTTGTTCTTGTAAAGAAAGCAGACTTTGGCCTGTACGTCATTTCTCTGAGATCTAAACCTCTTTTTAAAAGCCTTTTAAAAGCCTGTAACTATTTTGGATGTTTGAATCCTCCTAATGGCTATCAAGTAGGTTACTGTTTATGTGATACTTTGCTTTATAGTGTTACCAAGGAAAGAACTGTAATTGTTAACCTGACATAGATTATGAGAAGAAATAAGTGTCTCATAAATCAATAAAGCTTACTAAACTTCAAGTATAGTGTATTGATTGCTTTTTCCTTATAGATAATTCATTCTTTGTTAAACAGCCTTGCTACATGATATACATTCTGGTTTGGAAAAGTCAACAGAGAGAGGGCAAGGGCATATAATTTAAATGGACTGACATTTATTTTCTTCTAATGTTTCTACTCTGAACACACATGAATATACAAACTTTCTGCAAAAGACTGAATTTATAAAATAACCTTTACAGAATGATACACAATAGCCAAGCACGGTTCCATCTTAGAATCTGATTCAGATATGCAGAGAAAACATAAGGGTGAAAACTTTCTCACTGTATTTCAGTTGCAGATTTAGAAGAGAGAATCATATTCATAATCTCTATTCATATAAAAACAATTTCCCTACATACAGAAAAACATTTAGAAGGCTTGTCCAAATGTTTGTTTTCCTGACATGGCAGCTATAAAAAAATACATGGAGCAACACTGAGATCTACTATCTGAAATAGTGTGATCAATGAAGCCTTGAGACAACAATTTTAATAAATAAAAAAAATCAATCAATCAATAAATGCTACTATTAAAATATTCACATTTTAAAAAAAAAATCTGTTGGGATGTTGGGATACTTACAGTAAAAGCCAACTGCTGCAGAATGAAAAAAGGGGGAAAGTCAGAATCTAAATGTTATGCCACGAAAACATTTACATAATTTCCTGTTTTGTACAAGTCAAACATAAAATGATTGTGTCCGCCTTTGAGTCAATGTTGACTCCTGGCGACTCTGTTTCCTTGGAAATATTTCAGATGTGGTTTGCCGTTGCTTCCCTACAAGGGCTGAAAGTGCGTGACTGGCTCACCCAACTGGCTTCATGCACAAAGCTGGACTAGAACTCCCAGTCTCTCAATGTCTAACCTGTTGCCTTAACCACTATACCAGATAGGTTCTCTTAGGCACACAAATGGTGCTGAAGTTGTATTTAAAGATAAAGATGTAAACCAGGAGTGTCAAACTCGCGACGTCAGTGCCGCATCAGGTGACGTATTGTGATTTTTTTTTTCCCCCTTTGCTAAACCGGGAATGGCCGTGGCCAGTACATGACACATCCGGCCCTCTAGTTTGACAGCCTTGATGTAAACAATATACAGAAACACAAGCAAGTCAAAGGATTTTTTATGGAGCTTTCTCTCTCTCATAATAAACTTGGCAGGAATTCATACAAAAACAGATATAATGAGATTTTTAAAAACCGGACCTACACTTGGGAATGAGTTTAGATAGGAGCTCTCTAGCTTGCAAATTATTGAAGTCTCTAGAGCAGAAATTATCTAACTCATGTGGTTCGTAATAAACAAATAACTGTAACTTAAATTGAATGGTTTGTCTGTTTCAGGAAAAGCACTCCCCCCCCCCCAATAGTGTAATCCACGTTTCTTAACTTTTTTCCCTCAGGACCCTCCTTCCTACTTTTAAACATTATGGAGGACCTCAAAAGAACTTCCACTCCCCCATGGATTATCTTGGATATTTGCTGCATTAAAATTAAAATTACTACCATTTCTCACAATTATTTGACAGGATTTTAGAATTTTATTTATTTTCAACATAGCCTGGCAAATAATTTTGATTTCACAGACCCTGGCAGAGTCTTGGGGAACCCCCTAGGGTCCTAGGACCACACTGTAAGACTGTTGTATGGTATGAGCAGAGAACCTGTAGCCTTCTGATATTGGTGAAGCAGAACTTCCAAAATGCATGATAAAGCACAGTAGATCAGCAGTATCTAAAAGACCAAGGATCTTCCTTTCCAGTTTAGGTATTTTGTGATTAATGCACTTTCTTTTAAGAAAGCATTTTACATAATTTAGTCTTTTGTGGGGATTAGCAGACACCTAATTCTCAGTATTTCATATTCTCCAGATTCTATAAATTGTATTATAGAGTGTACCAAAAGTCAGGTCCCACAACCAATTTATTATGTAAATTACATTAAATGTTTAATTTAGTTGACATTTTCTTCTAAACATTTTATTTTTCCAATGCATAACCTTTTTAACATTCCTAAGAATAGTATATTTTTCTCTGAAAAAAGTATTAATAAACACATTGTATTATATCTGGCCTATGAGATCTGGCTTTTAGTACAATCTGTAAATTAAAGACATTAGTAATTATATAAGAATGATTCACTTTTCCTATTAATTGTATTTAAACAAATTCTGTTTAAATATCAGTGCATTTTATTCTTGTTCATACTTTGCTACAGAGTATTGGCGTGATCTAAACATGCTAGAAAAAAAGATAATGTATAGCTACGGTTTATCCAGATGTACAAGGATGGATCAAGATTATAGCAAGTACACTGAACATGTATATGAAACTGCTGGGAGAGTAGCTTGAGGTGAGATATTATCAATATATTAATGTCATCCATTTACACAGTGACATCCTGGCCAAGCCAGTGATGCCACTAAAATCCTGAATTGGATATAGCAAACCAAACTCAGTTTAAATCCCACTGGATCAAAGTTGACAGCCATCAATATCTGAGTAACTTAATAACATCAACTGTGCTAGTTATTCTTGACTGAATCACACTAACCCCCAAATTACTGTGTGAATTCTAGGTTCTTTGGCTTCTGTACCCAGTTTCCAAACTGTTGATATTTACCTGGGAAGCCCCTAAGGGAGCAACTCCCGGACATGTCAAAAAAATACCGTGCCAGAATTGAACCCATTCAATCCTATGATCGAGAGAGGAAGGCTTGTTGCAGCATCCCTCTGCTTGAACATTCTTAACATGCCCCACATGTTATCAAATATCCTTCTTTAAGTGCACCCAATCCTGATAATATTTTATCAACAAAAAAAGGAATTTTGCTCTACTGTGAGTTTGTCCCTTAGAACTAGAGTAGCTGGTTTTAAGGATATCTTAAAGGATATCTATGATGAAGTTTATTAATGGCTTTTAATATTACTTTATGTTATACTTTTACTTTCATTCTTCTATTTTGCAACTGACTTGATTGCACTGTCCAGAGTCCATTAGTTTTAGGTGGGTTATAATCTTGGCAAAATACGCCGTTAATGAATTCATAATACTGATTTACAAACAACCATTAACTAAGACTTTTTTTTAAATAGAAGATGAACTTCATACACATATCACAATAAAGAGAGACTTATTTCACCTGAAGGATTTGAAAAATCCAGCATGCTAGTTGTGGGTTGCAGGAGATCAGGACTGCTGGATGAAAGTGTGCCAGGAATAGGCATAATTGCCAAACTGTGTCTGCACTGTCTTGTTCCCACAATGCTGTCATCTTGTGACTGGCTTACACTGCCATCACTGTAAGAGAGTATTAGAAAGTGTCAATACAGATGATCCAGAATAGAAATTATTTTAATAAAGACATAAGTGATGGAGGAACTCCAAAGGTACTCAGAAGTGCTAAAAGTCTGGAAATTAGAGACACAAATGGAAATATTCCTTGTATAGAAACACTTATATTGTTGACATAAATCAAGAAATAGATTATTTATGGAACTCTTTTATTCTACTTGGCTTTCTTAGAATTGGTATAAAAGACCAGACTATGATACAGGTGGTCCTTGTTTAACAACTACTCATTCAGCAACAATTTAAGTTTGCAAAGGCACTGAACGAGGGTAATTATGAGTCTTTGAAGTTCTAGCCAGAGCAGCAACCCATATGACTGTGATCTGTGCCTTCAGCATTTGGTCCAGATTTCCAACTGCTGCAGTGCCCCATGGGCATGTGACCACAGTTTATGACCTGTTCTATAAGTCAATGGAGAAGCTGGCAGGAGGCTGGATCATTTGAGTTCCTCATTAATGAGGAACCCACATGTTTCTTGCTGAACTAGGGACTGCCAGAGCTGCTGTTGCTAAGTGGCACAGTGATGTGACCTTGTGCTTTATGACCACGGTGCTCAGCAACAGAAAAATTATCCCGAATACCATCATTACCTGTAACCTGAAAGAGGACAAATTCCTTTTCTACAACACTGAATTGATAAACCTTCCACTGAATGCTAATAAGATCCTAACACAAAGATAACTTTTAATTCAGTTTCTAAATCTAGACATTATGTTCTTGCATATATGTACTGATACTATCCTATTTGGAATAGTGAAGATGCATTCTTCAGTGTAAAAATTCCAATTTTTATTAGCACTATAGCTGAAGAATTTGGTAAGCAGTGATTTCCTTAAAAAAATCTCAAGAACTAAATAAAAGGGTTAACTGGATAAAATATTGTACAAAGTTGGATCACCAGTAGTACTCATTTTAACACACCTCAAAATATTTTCAATTCCCTTGAAAAAATGTATAATATTTTATCATACCTGAATAGTTTTGGAGGCAAGATACTGAATCGTGTCTTGTCTAAAATTTTCTTGATTCTGTTTCTCCCTCCAGACACAGTGTTCGCTTTCATTTTCTTGTTTGCTTTCTCACGTGGAAACATTTGTTCCACATCTCCAGGAATATCTGGGATGGAGTAACGATTATTTTTCTTTTCTGCTATTTTGGGAATATGTGGAACTCCATTCTTCTCCTGTCCTATCCTACTAAGTAGTTCTTTGAATACTGTAAAATGTAGAAAATATATTATTTTATTAGAACACAGTGCTTGTATTAAAATGTATTTAGTGTCAAAGTTATTTAAAATTCACAGTAAGTCAAAGAGAACAGTAGTAAAACTTATCACTTCTCTCTCTACAAAAATTTTGCTGTACATTAGTACCAATTTGAAGATGTGTAGCATGATGACAGTTTTATTCAACTTTTCCAGCTGATTCCACCCATTTATTTTTAAATAATTAAGCAACCACCTGTCCCAGAAGTTATGGCTAATGATATTATATTAAACTAGATTAGATGGATCAAAAAATTAAGATGTTATTTTAATAGTGGTAACGTCATAGTATACATAACCACGAGAGAATTCATAATTTTGAAGAGGCAGGCTGAAGGAGTGAAATAGGTGTCTTAAACCTCATACCTTAAACTCCTTCCCACAATGCTTTAGCTCTGCCCATTCTGAAAGCGCTCTAGGCCCAGCCCCCAGTCCGCAGCCCTCTGCCAGGCCACAGCCAGTTTGGAACCGGGCTGCAGAAATGGTGGGCAAGAGTGCACAAAGCTGCATTTGTGAAAGTGGAGTGCATGTGTGTGAAACAATCCCTTCTTCCACCTTCCTGCCGCCATTGCTGCTACCTCTGCCAGTTCACCAAGCCAGAAAGGTTGGAGACCACTGCTCTAGACAATGATAAAGGTATACTGAAGTGTATACACTGCACATCTCTGATGGAGAATATAAAGGAAAAGGTATCCCTGAATTCAACTGAAAATATCTGGAACTAACTCTGCAAATTAATCATGCTCAAATTACTGTATGCCAGTCCAGCTTAAAAAAAGTATGGTCCTTATCACAGCAAGCCTGTGGATTAGGCTGTTTACACCTTGCAGTCTTAACTGCTATGATATTTACCTGTTGTATTGGATTTAGAAAGTTCCCCACATTTATTTTATTATTTAAAAATCCAGTCCCTTTCTTTAAAGAAGAATTTAAAAAAACATTAATTGCACTTAGGATCTTGGTCAACATCTCTGCAAGATACTCACCAAAAATATTTGTTTTTACAGTGATGGAAAGATGAGTATTGTTTCTCAAGATTTCAGTAGCTTTTGAAAATGTAATGTTCTCAAAGTTTTGCCCATTTACTTCCATTACCTATAAAATGACACAAACAAGTTAAGCCTTTTAAGACACCATATGTCTCAAATACTTTAGTACTTGGTAACTTTATTATTGGCTCAGACTGAACTTGAAGTTTGATTACAAAATCACATTTTATTCATCTTAAACGTCATCAGATTCAGTTCTTTATTTTTTTTCTCAGTACATAAGAAAGAGATCTAATGCTTTTATCCAACCATAGTTTGGCTTCACCAAGAAATGAAAGCTACAGTTTAACAAAGTTTTCTAATTATGATTGGAATGATAATAATGTTTTTGGCAGGGGCATCTGAAACCAATAGAAAATTTCTTGGTCAATATATTCAGCTGAATATGTATGCCTATCTGTCACTTCACAAAATAGATTTAAAAAAATATAACTGTTAAAATTTAACCTCACCTGATCACCACGTTTAAGCCCAACTTCTGCTGCTTTGCTTCCTGATTCCACTGACTCTACAAAAATACCAAAACCTTTTTCGCTCCCTCCAAGAAGACTGAAGAAAAGTGGTGAATCTCTGGAAGGCTTTTGTAAGGTGACTTGTCTCCACTTTGCTTTTGCGGCACATGCAATGTTTAATAACCTGAGATGTCCTTTCATTTTCTGTAAATGGTCAGACAAGCAAACATGAATGTTCTGCATCTAAACAACATGAAATCCTAGTTATGAAGGAGCTTATATAACCATTAATACTCAACTGTAACTGAATTTCTCCGATTGGAGATTTGTGAATTAACAAATAGGAGTTTTAAATTTGCAGTTTCAAAACCTTCTCGATCAGGAGTGTCAAACTGGCAGCCCGCAGGCCGGATGCGTCACACGTAGGCCACGCCTATCCCAGCTCCGCGAATGGGGAAAAAGTCACAAACCACATGACAGCAATGTGACGTTGCGAGTTTGACACCCGTGTTCTAGATTTTTGACAGGAATCCTGTGCACCATGGATATCAATCATGATTAGGCACAACTCTTATTATTCCTGTCAATTTCTAAGAGTGACACAATGGAACGCTTAGAAGGAATTTTGATACCAAATAGGCAGGGGAGGGAGTGCAAACTTAAACTACTTCAGTTAGGAACCAGTTCTTATTAGTCTTTGTCATTCACAGTTATGGATAAATATCTACCTTATTACATGAATTAACAACAGATGTTCCAAAATCTGCATCTCTTTGGGGTTTGGAGGCCCATAAATAGTGTTGAATACAAATAGAAGACTGAGCCCAGGTAGCTGTTTTACATAATTCCAGCCCCACAGTTCTTGTGGATTGATCTCAAGATATTAAGTGGGAACTGCTGCTTAGTTGGCTCATAATAGTTTAGAAAAATGATGGGTAAAGACTCCCAACACTCTTGGAATATCAAGAACAAAGGCCAGTCTCTTTGGAATTAAGCTGCTCTATACAGATTGAAAGACTGGAGAGAACTGTCAACACCCAAAGTTAACAAATGAGCAAATGTCCAGTTGAAGAAACATTGAGAAGAGTGGAACCCTGTCCAGCCATCCTCTGGTACTCATGGACCACAAGTTTCCTATCAAAAACCTGTCAGATCTTTAAAAAAAATATGGAATGGAGCTTTTTACAGGCAGAAAATACCACCTTGTGAATCAGAGACCACAGTGAAGAACTGTCAAATTACTCAGTGTAATATTCAGATTGCACAGGACTATCCTCCTGATGACCTTGATTCTGGGTTATTTGCAAAACTGTGACATGTGAAAGAAAAGTCCAACAGTTTGGGCTTAAATATATATACTCTCCTGAATGACATTCAAAACACAAATATGAATGACTTGTAGGACACCCTTCTAAAAATGTTTTGAATAGGTTTGTTTAATTTTTAAAGAGGTCTTAAAAGATATAGATCTAAAATATATAATGTATAATAGTTTATATTGGGTCCTACCGCATTTTCCAAATTTTTTTCAAATTCTTCCAAAAATCTTGTCATGGCTGGATCTCCTTCAAAATCATTAAAATGGTTATTCACCCATAGCAGTACAACTCGAGTAACCTAAGAACAAATTTAAGTTGACATTTCAATACAATTGTACTGCTATTTCTAGATAAAACAATGCTTAAACTGTTTATCATTTCATTTTATGAGTTTATCAAAGTTTTAAATTACAAATTTTAAAAAGGAGAAAAATCATTTGTATAATACAATACAGTAAACCCCAGAGACCCAAGGATCCATGTACTCAAAAGGATTTGAGAACAGCCCTGAGAGAATTTAAAATTTATAATTTATGTCACTCAAAGAAAAGATTAAATACATGAATTAAATATAATAATTGTAAATAAATATTATTTCAAATTGAAAATACTGTAGGTTTATGGATTTTTTCTTGCAACTTCCAGACATTTTAAATACCCCAAACTTCCGAATGCTGTTACACTGATAATGAGTTCAAAGGCCTCAATTTAGCTATACATTACAGCCCAATTACTTCTATACTGGCCATTTCCCAGTTACTTTATCAATCAATAGCAAGAAAATACCCAGTCACATAAAATGTTACTCCAGGTTTTGAACTGCAGTAACTTTGTATACAGAATCAACATTATTTATGTCTTCACAATTTCTCAAGTACACCAACTAATAAAGTTTAAAATATTTTATATACATATAGTGTCCATCTGAAGTAAATGAGGCAGCATGAACTTTTTTTCTGTCCAGGAATGGCATAGCCTATTACAAAGGTCAGAAGGAAATCCTACCAATCTTTATTATTTATTGGTTGTTTTTTTGACAATATAAAATATGTTCACTTTGAATTTACATATTTTTTTAAAACAACTCCACCCCTCCTTTGGCAAAAGCTAATTAGACTGTTAGAATGTTTATTTAAATTAAGAACAGCCAGAATAAGCTTAATTTGGGATACTACTTTTTAATAGCGTACCATGAATAATTGCATAGAATTTGTTCCTGTTATAATCTCTCAATATACTTCAGAAAAGATCAAACACATCCAATAGGGTGCAGCAAAAAAATCAACTAGTTTTCATCAGTAGAAGTGACATTTATTTCACACGTATGACAATTAGAAAAACCAAATTGGTAATGTCTAATTTAGGAACCAACCTTGTCCCTGAGACTGTCAACCTGAAACCATTCTAAAAGTTTGTCTCCAACTTCCAGAGGGCTTGACAAAAATGTTCTGAATGTTAATAAAAAGTCTTCAATGTAAGTTGGATCCACAATAGAGTGCTCTTCTATTAAATGCATAATGAGGCGTTCAGGTGTAGCCTTAAAAACAAAGAGACTGCAGTGAATCTCCTGACAACTTAATTCTGTAGTATTATCAAACATGATACAATCAGAGATAGTGACACATAAATTCAATTCCTAAATGTCATTCATAAATTTTTATGCTAAAACATTTGCCCACCTATCCTCCAAATTCCTCATATTAAAATCCTTCCTTATAAATATTTTATTATTTCATGATAAACTCTGCCATTATTTTCTTACCCATGCACTTAAATGTGGTAACTACCTGTCCAATATCTGATGCATCACTAATGCATTTCTAACCTAGCTACAATTATTTTTTAACAGCTGGGCACGAGAAGCAAGATGTGGCAGTTTCTTAACCCAACACTCATTGTAAGAAGAAAGATAGATATGATAATCTAAATTGAGAGTTCGGAGAGATCAGAACAGAAAACCTATATTATCTTCCTTTTTGGTAAAAGAAATATACTCACTGTTATTTGTCAGGTGCCCAGGTAACAACAGGATGTCTTATTAAACATCAACAAGATACTGGAATCTTAGCCAAAGACCAGGTCAATATAATAAGTTATAATAACTCATTTTATTCTTAGTAATAAATACTACAAATAAACATTTAATTG
Organism: Oxyrhabdium leporinum; assembly: GCA_032468155.1. Lineage (NCBI taxonomy): Eukaryota > Metazoa > Chordata > Lepidosauria > Squamata > Cyclocoridae > Oxyrhabdium > Oxyrhabdium leporinum. The sequence continues at coordinate 289,167 of JANHFL010006687.1, read as the reverse complement.
TACACATTTTCTAGATATTTATTTATAATTCATACCATTTCTACACATTCAAATACTAAACTCCTTTAATGTATCTATGAATCAAAGAATTCCTTTGTAAGGCTGGTGTAGGCAACTCCAAAATAGCTTGTCCTTGGAGACTTCAATTTATTACCCTGTCATGATGAGTTGCAGTCATCTCAGGAATTTATGGCCTCTATGGTAATCATGGATTGTCCCAAACAATAGAAGGCTAAATGCATTAGTGGGGGTCACATATTGCATTTGCTTTTAGTCTCAGGGCAATTGCAATGTGGTTTTGAAGATATTACCATTAGTCTACTGATCATTTTTCGGCTGAGTCTTGAAGCAAATAGATTAAGACTCGATCCTGACAAGACTATGTGGCTGTGGATATTTGAGTCCTCTTACATATGAGAACTTTCCATCTTTGCTCTGGGATGGGATTGCATCTCCCTATTCAAGCTTGCTGTGTGATCTGGGGATCATCCTGGACTTGCATCTCAAATGACAGTGGCCAAAGAGCTTTTGCACATGTACAACTAATGCACCAGTTGCACTCTTTCCTGGAATGGAGACCCTTCAAATAGTCACCATAGTCACCTCATGAATGGACCATTGTAATGCACTTTCTATGGGACTGCTCTTGAAAACTAGGAAGTTCAAGCTAGTCCAGAATGCAGTAGTACAGATAATGGTGGGCATATTTCAGTATGCGTGTGTGACCCCACTGCTCCATGAAGCTGCACTGGTTAACTGTAAGCTTCCTCAAGGTACTGGTTATCTCCTATAAAGCCCTTCATGGCACAGTGCCTGGTGGTTTATCTGATAAACCACCTATCTGATGAACCACCTATCTCCTGCAAACTAAGAAGATTGGGACCCAGTGAATTGGGGTTCCATTGATGAAGCAATGTCATCTAGGGGAACTCAAGAAATGTGCCTTCTCTGTTGTGTGTGTGTACCTGCCTCTAGAATATCCTCCAAGAAATTTGGATAGCTCCCACTCTAATGATATTCAGGAAACTATTAAAGATTGACTATTTACACAGGTGGATGGATGGAGCCCCAGTTGTGTGATTTTTGTTGTTGTTATTTAAGTGTCTGTCTTCAGGCCACTTATATAACTTTTTCTTTCTCTGTATTACTTTTGGTTTTTTTAATTGTAAACTCAGAGTTATTAAACGTTTGGCAGTTTTTAAGTAGTTTACATAAATAAATAAAATCCAGTAATATAGTTCTTTGAGTTATTTAATAATCCTTTATGATAAGAAACAAGATTTATCCTGAAAACCAATCTTATGATATTCATAAAAGCTGGAGATTAATAAATCCTTAGTAAGATATCATTTTTTGATTACCTTAATGACAATGTGTCCTTTTCTGGTTCCACTGCGATCTAATTCTCTATGCTCCTTCACCATAACAATTTCTCCTTCTTCCTCTACTTTATGTGTATTCTTTTCAACATGGTTCAAAATACGCCAGTAGTCCTGCTGGGCTATACATACAAACTGTTCCAAAATAAGGATATTTTAGAAAAACAGCAATATTATGTAGAAATCTTTGCCAAAAATTATTTTAATACAATGAGTAAAAATCAGGTCATTTCCAGCTTATTTCTTAAAGATAACTATGTGTTAAGTTTAATCACAAATAATACATTCAATAAAACAGATCTGATTGAGAACTGGATTTTTAAAAAAGAAAATGGTCCTATTCACATTTCAGTGGAAGACAGCTGTCAATTAACCAAAGATTAAATAGTAAATAGCTGTTACTTGAAGAAATAGTGCTATGAGTAAAAATATTATAAATGAAAGTTATAATCTGTTTCTAGAATCTATCTATACTATAAAACTCTCCTGTCTTTCTGTTTGTAACCTTCAATTAGACAAAATGAACATATACCAGAACAACTTTCTAAATCAACATACCTCAAATGGGCTAACTTAAAAAATGTTTTCAAAGTCTGGACCTATGACTCCCCTGGAATTGAAATTTCAACTATCTTTACAAAAGTTGTATTTGCAAACTTGTGGCCACTGCAACACCGCTGCAGTCAGTTGTGACCCCATGACTGTGATTTCTGCCACTCCCTGCCAGTTACCCACAAGCAAAGTCAATGGATAAGCTGGCAGGAAGTCAGAAGTCGCTGCCACTCCCAATGCATTGTACCCCAACATTTTTTTTTATCAAGCTACTTCAAATCCACTAAGTTAAAGAATATATAATAAATCTAGGAATCATTACTCCTGCAGAATTGAAATTTCCACAGTGTTCAGACCAGTCCTATCCTTGTGTCAAAGTTCTGGTCATTGCAGCACCCTTGTGGAGGAAGCCAGCAGGGAGACAGAAGCTGATCCTGCTCCCACTGCTTTTTTTGCTTGCCCATGGTCATGCTGCTGATTTGTTTAGGTAAAGAAATATCTCTGAAAGAATGAGCCAGTGGGTCATGTGGTTGTCTAATAAGAGCTACATCCAGCATCAGGTAAATGGCCTTCTAGTCACAGAAAATTGGGAATGGACAAGAAAGCAGCAGAAATTAGACTAGTATTAGTCCTGTCACAGTTGGATAACTCTTGATTATTTTAAAGGATAATATATTATGACATAACAAGGTTCACAAAGGTAAAATATTTTACTCTTATATCATCTATCTTACCTGGCAATCATCTACTTTGGTCCTAACCACACCATTCATGTGTTGCTTTTCCAGAGATGGGGTAATTCCAAAACTATTTCCCATACAAAGACTTTCTGTTTTCCCATCAGGATAGCTAATTTCCACAGTGCCATTTAAAATAACATACCAAGAGTCAAGCTAAAGTAAAAAAAACAACAACCATAAAGCAATCTCAGTTATCTTGCTATGAATCAAAGTCTCACTCAACAGATATACATGACAGTAGATACAAGTTCAGTTTACATTGCAACAGTGACATGACAATTCATGAAACAATAAATATATAAATGTAAAAATAAATAAAAAAATAAATAAAAAATATATTAAATTCAGAGTTATGTTAATGATCATTGCCTTTATTACACAAAAACAATCAGAAATCAATAAAGAACTTCTGTCAATTACCACACTCTACAAAATCTTATCTTATGGTAAACAGCCTGTACTTGTATGGCACCTAACCCCACTGATAATTGCAATGGATAATGGGCATATTATTGTGGCTAGGCAGAAAATATATATCAGAAGGATTTGAGAAACTAAACATAAGGCTTGTAAACATGAATATATTTCCAGAGTAAGTATACATAAAATATAAAGTACATAAGATTAAAAAGTATATTATCCAAATACATGTTAATAGAATCAATTTGTTCAGTGGTACAGGAATATTTGCATATATGAGAGCTGTAGAATCTAAATATTCACCACAAACAATGGCAAGAGTATATAGCTTAGCTATCCTCATGGATATTTTAATGTGCTTGTCAGCCAAAAGAGAATATATCCACCTAATCTGAGCCATTAGGGAATACTAACACTGAGAACTTCTCATTATATATGTAATAATGCCAAAGACTTGTATGTTTCAGTTAACATTATTCAAATGGTCATCCTATTTGCTCAATAGAGAAACACAAAAATATATGTATCTCATGTATAATACAGTAACATTTCCATGGCAACATGCCCTACTTACTTCTTGCCCATCTTCAAGGATGATGGCTCCTGCTTGCTCTACCACTTCAAATATCATGACTGAACAAAGTTCTCTTCTTACTGACATAGTCATGTTTGCAAATGCTGGAAGCTGATGCATAAATTCCAGTAATTGTTCTAGCGGAACAAAAGTTTTGTTAAATGTAAAAGATATACTTTATAAGGTAATACTAGCATGTACATTGTCAAATGTTATTTAATTTTTATAACAACTGAATTTCTATCTGTATCATCCATCAATTCAAGGTAATTAACATAGGTAACTTCACTGACTTGAATTCAATGCTAGCTTTATACATTGAAAATGTACTTTAATCATTTGGAAGGGTTATTATGTACTACATGTTACACTGAGAGAGAGAGGGAGGGAGAGATTAAATGCAGAAGAACAAGACTTACCATTAAGCACTAGGCAAAAAAACTGTAACAATCATTTTCCTACATTAGCATTTATTTGTATGCATGCATGCATGCATCGATTTAGAAAGACACAACCACCCATCTAATATACAATAAAATTGAGCAGCAAACAAGGACACAATAAAACATAAAAACAATTCCCAGAGGTCCAAAACAAATTTCTCCACCACTGAGCATTCACATTTACCAGGCTCTAACCACACACTAACCCAGTCAGTCCTTGGGGAGAAAAGCCAATTTTCAAAGGCTTTCCAGAAGGACAGAAACATAGGACAGAAACAGCTGCAGAGAAGATTCACTGCCTAGTCCCATCAGATGACAACATTTAAGGGAAGTGTCCAGGAGCATGATCACTCTATCCTTTCTGGTGGAACAGACAGATACCCTTAGAGAGAGGCATTTCACAAATAACCTGGTCCTGTACTATTCAGGGCTTTAAAGATAATAACCAGCATCTTCAATTTCATCTAGAAGGAAACTGGGTTACAGTGCAGCTCACAAAGCAATGGCATATAATACAGGCATAGTGCCTAGATCTGCAGGTGCCACAGCATTCTAAACCCAATCTTCACAATCTTATTTAAGGGCAGGCCTGTGTATTGAGTGTTGCAGTAATCCAATCAGGAAGTGATCAAGGTGTGAACAACAGTGAGCAGAGCTTCTAGGTTCAATTGGTACTCAAGCTATATTTGTACAAAGGCCATCCAGTCGTGGCTGACATGATCTAGGGGTGCTTTCCATTGCTTCATCTCCCACTGCATTTCCATAAAACAGAATGCTATACAGGATCCACACTCACAGAGATTCTGCATAGCATGATCCAATCAAGGCCCTTGTCACATTCCTATCTCAAGCAGCAACCTGGATTTCAACTGGATAGTGTGTCATAGCCTTGGTAAAATTTCCAAGTTTCTTCTACAGCCCAATTGCGATGGGAGGATTGAATACGATCTATCTCCCTACAATGGAGGATAATTGCTCAGAACTCCAGATATAAGAGAGAGTGAGGCCACCATAGAAGACAAGGTGGTGATGAACTCCCAAGCCATCTCTGACTCTAGGTCCAGAGAAGGCAGGTAGAAACTTTCCATGAACATAAGCCTGGATAAATCTACCAGCAAATTGGCCAAAAAGTTGAAAATTTGAGTAGGGAGGAAGCTAAGCAATTTATTTATGGAGCAATATTTTTATTTCTCACCAATATCATCATCCGTTTTGTCAGCAGGTTCTTTTTCAAGACACTCCCGAACAACATCTCGCCCTAGCAGAGGATCAGATGTTCTATCAATGTCTTCATCTTCTTCTTCATCATCTTCAGAATCTACAGGCGCTTCAGGGAGACCGGTTAAATCTACATCTCCCATCTCACTTTCTGTAGCCTAAACATACAAGCAATAAATGATATTTAAGTTTCTGGGGGGAAAAAGTTAATATTTCTGGAAGAAGGAAACCTGTTGAATTTGTACGTGTTAGAGTAAGGTAGGCTAACATTCTTAATAGGTTCAGAAGAAAAAAGCATCATAACTAGAAAAAATAATATTCCAAGATTATTGAGGCCTAAGTTTGAAAACTTTTGAAAACATTTAAGACCATGGTATTACAGAAGTTAAGAAGCTTTGCATAAAAGAAATATTACTTAAAGTCCCATTTAAGAAAAAAAATATTAATAAAACCAAAATTAGTATCTGTTGGACAGATTACATAGAACAATATAAAAATAAAATCCAAATCTGTCCATAATTAATAACTTCCCAACATGCTAGTGAAGGCCTACCTACATTGCCAAGAAACCTTGGTTTGATCAGGATTAACAAGTTTTAAAATTTATACAGCAAGCAATTGTTTCCCTTGCCAGAAGTTAATTACCCATAAAAAAGTTTTATCCCTTCTCCTCTGTTGAGAGAGGGCTGTTCAGTTTTGACATAGATGGTCTCTTTGAACCCTCTTTCAAACCAGCAGTCCTCTCTGTCCAAAATGTGGACTTTGCTGTCTTCAAAAGAGTGGTCTTTATCTTTTAAATGTAGATGGTCTACTGAATCTTGTCCTGTTGGGTTTGTTGTGCCATGAGTTTAAGAAGTGGGTGTTTTGTTTCCCCAATGTACAGGTCTGCACGTTTCACTGCATTGCACTGCATATACCACATTGTGCATCTCTGTACATTGGCAAAACAAAACAACCACTTCAAGTTGATTCAAAATTCAAATTGAACAGCCCGCTCTCAACAGAGGGGAAGGGATATGACATTTATTTATTTATTTATTTTTACATTTATATACCGCCCCATTCCGAAGACTCGGGGCGGTTTACAGCTTATA